>OY856187.1:74837515-75087987 GCA_963693315.1 Diogma glabrata
AATCCTTAAACAATAAATTGTTCGTTGAATTACTCAAAACTGTATGGTCCACATCACATTTATGACAAAAAAAATTCAAACTTAGTTCCAATTATCTCCGGTATCATCATCAACCGTTAACATTTACACTTAGCTGCATATATTTTTTTTTTGAATTTTTTATTTGAATTAAAATTCGTTAAATTTCATTCTACAATTATGTATACTCATAAAACTGTAACATCTTTTAATCAAATTTCTTTGATGCACATGCATATCTAAGGTGAAAAAAATTTAAATTTTAACGTTTCAACTTTTAGTATTATTTTTTTTTTATTCATTATTTTGTTTCGTTAGCTGCTATAAAATTGCAAGTTTTGCAAAAGAATATATATATATTTTTTCATTTGTTTCTAATTTATTTTGATTTCAGGATGCAGGTGGATGTTGAAATAAAATAAAAGAATTTGTTGCAAATTGAAACATTATTTTTGTTAGGGAATTTTTTGGTGAAGAATTAAGCTAACGGAGATCATGTATATTTTGTCAATTTGAAATCAGTCTTATTGCGTTAAAAGTGTTATTTAATTTATTCACAGAAGCAATGGTTTAACACATTTTTGTTAGAATTATAATTCACTATACTGAAATAAATAGAGTTTTTCATTAAACAAAATCTGACCGACACATTTTTGATTTGACTAAATTTTTTTTTTAGCGGAATGACCCATTAATGTGATATTTGGTCGTACTGCGCTCGATAAAATAATTTATTTCTTCCAGTAAAAATCATTTCTCCGTTAATAAAAAGTACGTTTTTTGTAGAAAATTTGACAACAAATACGAAGATCATACTAAAAACTCATTACGTAGGTGAATGACTCAAAATCGATTTAAACATTTTATTTGTTTATAAAAATAGGAATTTGTTAATAATTTTTATTGATTTTATTTTTTTTTAAAAGCATCTTTTAACTTTAAAATAAAACAAAACAAATGTTTCTATTTTTAATAAATAAAATAAGTCGTCAAGTCAAAAATAACGAAACTCTCGAAATTTAGAATCGCTCTATTTGCCAAAAAACAAATCTTTGATCACGTATGTCTTTTTTTTCGATATGAAACCACTAAAAAAGATATCAGCCAAATCAAAACTGTGTCGGTCATTTTAGTGCACATCAGAGTTACATTTTAAACAAAAATTGTTTTTTTTTAATATTGCAATTTGCTTTCATCTTTTATCGTTTTTAATACATTTTCAACTTACACTTCATTAAAATTTTAAAACTTTTAAAAAGCTATCATATGCCAGATTGTGGGTCCAAAAGTGCTGGAGGATCTAGAGTTCGATTACTGACAGACGTTTGATGGAAAAGCACGGGAAATTTGCTTAACTGCTAAATAAAACAGTGGCCAATATGTGCCATTATTGTGGATCAAAAGGAACATCGGATTTGGTGCGAGATTTGTAAAATTAGGTTACATATTTCATCTCATTGACATAATAGTAACATTTTTTACCAGATACATGGTACTTGATGAGAAAGGGTTGAACACACTAAAAAAATGTGTGTAAAACTTAAAAAAATTCCGGTGAGTTTACAACATTTCTGTGAGTTTTGATCCTGCAAATTTTTCGTTGAATTTTAGAAAATGTTAAACTACCTTTCTCATTCTATATTAAATAAACTTCGTTTCGCTTCGTTTATTATTATTAGATGCGACTAACATTTGTGTCCTCATATGTGCTAAGACGTTTTACGACATGTGCACTAGCGGTATTACTTAATGCACATTTCGCGCACTTTTTCAAAATTGTTTTACGGAATATATGAGCGATTTCACGAAGATTCAACAACGTTTTGACTTGACCCCTTTTAATTTTGATTGTTTTTTGTTTATAGATACTCTTTCCTAAATAAAAAATACTAGTTCTCTTAGAATTTTTTTTTCGACCAGGGGTCTTCACAGGGTTGCCTCTCAATTTTTTGTTATTTTGTGATGTGAGTGTATTTTGACGAGCGATTGTAGAAAAACTACTGAATCGATTTTCATAAATGATATGTCGTTGAATAGGTATTAGAACAAAGTTCTTAAAAATGTACACTGTTAATTTTTAGAAACAATTTTTTTTTTAACGGTGTAACATAACAACAAAGCGGTGTAATTGAAGAAAAGATGGCGCTACACCTTTTTTTTTTAACTAAATTGAAGCTTATTTTATATCTAACAACTTGTCAAAGTTTAGTACTAGCAGTATTTTTTGTTTTAAAGATAAAATTCGTTGTGCATATGACTGTCGGGAATCAGTTTTTTTTGTTCTGAAGGAAAATTATAAAAATGGTGCTATAAACTAAGAGATTTTTTTTAATGTTAAATATCAAATATTTCATTATTGAATGAACTTTTAAAAATATTATAAAAATTATATATTTAGTACAATAAATAAAATAAATACAATTGTTAAAAATGATTTACTTATTTTACAAACAGAAGTTTCTTTTGAATAGGAAAACACTTCTGCAATTATTTTCTTTGTATTAGATGGCATAAAAAAATGAAATGTTTATTTATCACTTTTAGTAATCACTTGTCACTCTTATAAAAAATAATTTGACAGTCTCGACTGCAAACAAAAAAGCCGTATAAATAACTAAATCTATTAAGGAACATTTGACTGGAGAAGTATTATGTTCATATTATGTTATTATGGAATCATAAAGTAAAAGATTGTATTTTAACATTAAATTACAAATATTTTATTATTGAATAAACTTTTTAAAATACCATACAAATTATATATGTAGGTTAAAGAAAGTAAATATAGTTATTAAAAATTATTTACTTATTTTACATTCAAATGATTCTTTTAAGTTGGAAAACATTTTTGCAATTATTGTCTTAGTATTTAATGGTACAAAAGAATGAAATTTTTGAGTTCCACTTATAGTAATCGCATTTTTAGATCGATTTAATTTTTCTTTTGTTAATTGATATTCATTTTTATCGGCGTATCCAAAGTTCATGGTAGATTCCCATTTTAAAGCCCATTCGAAAAGTTTTTTTGGTGTATCAATAACATCTCTGCTCCCCATACTGTAACGGTATGCAGCCCGCTTCAGTATACCATCAATCCCATCGCAAGGTCTCTTTCCATGGCTGGTAGCATGAAAATGCCATTCTGCATCAACCTTAAAGTCTTTTTTATGGTGGTTTATTTTTGTATTGAGAAGGTGTACGCACCGTCGGTGTTAGAAATTATTTTCCGAATATTAGAATTTATATGCGTTCTGATGAATTCAATAAGTTTTGTAATGAAAAGATGGACTGTAGTACTGTTGTGATCGTTTATATACGAAATGAGTATAACGCTTCGGTGCTGTATATATTCACTTGCGGCACTTTTAAAATAAATAACAAATGGATGAATAGTAGCTTGTGAATTATTATAATGATAACCTTGAACCAAATCCTGAACTATGTAGCCGTATTTTTCAGAAAAATCCCCTTGAACGAAGCACTCTCCTGGTTCTAATTTTTTTTTCTTTCCTCAACGAATGTAGATTGCTGTTTTGCTATAAAGTTGTGTGGTATCAAAATTTGTAAACGGTAAACAAATCATTTCATAAACTCTTCTACAGTTTCTATTAAAGTATCCAAATTGCATCGATCAGTGGTATTCCATTGTTGATATTTGACTTGAAGGATTCCTTTAACGTCAAAATCATTTAGTAATTTTTCTTCCAGTTGTTGAACTCTTTCTAAACATTCATTGCACTTCAAAGGATGACAATCTACTGTTATTTCACCACATGAAACAAAATCGATTAATGTTTTATAATTCTGGAAAGCAGCATCAGTAATCCAAGACATCTTCGAGTGTTGAATCATTAGTTTCATATTTTTATGTATGGTATACACGCACACATTATGAACTCCTTGGGATAATTTTATACATTCTTGTGGTCGAAGGGACGTGAACTTAGTAAATCCTATTTTCACATCAGGAAACTTATTTTTAAACTCCACATAAGCTTCATTTAATGTACATAGCAATAAGCGCTTTGTGGATTTATGCTGAAATTGCTCATATTTTCTTTATTGTACATATATAATTGTTATAATATTTTTTAAAAGTTCATTTAATAATAAAATATTTGATATTTAACATTAAAAAAAATCTCTTAGTTTATAACGCCATTTTTATAATTTTCCTTCAGAACAAAAAAACTGATTCCCGACAGTCATATGCACAACGATTTGAACGATTTTATCTTTAAAACAAAAAATATCGCTAGTACTAAACTTTCACAAGTTGTTAGATATAAAATAAGCTTCAATTTAGTTTTACAAAAAAAAAGGTGTAGCGCCATCTTTTCTTCAATTACACCGCTTTTTTGTTATGTTACACCGTTAAAAATTATTTCAAAAAATTAACAGTGTACATTTTTGAAAACTTTGTTCTAATACCTATTCAACGACATATCATTTATGAAAATCGATTCAGTAGTAGTTCTACAATCGCTCGTCAAAGTGCAATCACATCACAAAATAACAAAAAATTGAGGGGCACCATGTGAAGCCCCTGGTTGAAAAAAAAAAATTCGAAGAGAACTAGTATTTTTTATTTATGAAAGACTATCTATAAACAAAAAATAATTAAAATTAAAAGGGGTCAAGTCAAAATTTCCCAAAAATTTGCTGAACTTGCGTGAAATTGCTCATATATATACATGATCCGCAATCCTGAGCCCTATTCATATGAAGGAAAACAAATTGCAATCGAGTTAAAAAAATGCACATGATCCCAACTTGAATGAATTCAAACAAATTGTATACAAAGTGTATATAAATTGGTTTTCCCAATATTGTTTTTCACTTTGTTGCTATAGATAGAATATACATTGATGGAAAGAGTTTACTTCGGATGAAAAAATGTTATTTGAAATCTTTAACATTGCGAATCTAATATTCAGTAACAAGTTCACAGAGTATATAAAATTCAACTTTTTTGCTATTACAATAAAAAAAATTCATTCACCCTGAACAATATTACTTTTAGTTTTTTCAATTTATTCACCAAAATGTTCGAAATATATGTTTTTCGTTGATAATAAATAAAATTAAATTGAAGGAATAAAATATTGGTATCCAAAGAAATCGCATAATAGTTTATCGAGTGTGAACATTTTAAATCTTAAATTGAAAATTTGAAAGGTTCATTGATTTAAAACGTTTTAGTAGAAATTAAATTTTAAAGATTTTCGTTGTTTTTGTACTTTTTCATGTATGTACTCGTTTCTGTTTATTTCTGTAAAATAGGAAATCAATGAAAAATTGAAATTTGTATATACATACATATTGGAATTCAATTCCTAAGAATTATTCGGTGTTAATTAGACATTGAAATGTTATTGAAACACCTGCGGGTAAAATAATTTGATGTGAATTGTGATCGGTAAAAACTAAAACTTTTGTTAAAATAGTAGATTATGATGTAAGGACGTGAAGCTAAAGTTTTTGAACGTGTGCAGAGTTTGCAAATCGAGTCGTCAGCCGAGATTTGCATCCACATTAAGTCCAAAATAGCTTACGTCCGTGCGTCATATCCTATTTTTTATTCGTCGCAAGCAAAGTATTTTAAAAAAATTGTTTAATCTAAATCAGTATTAAAAATTCGCATAAATTTTGAAAAAAAAATATGTGAACAAGTTTGACCAAAATATATATTATTTTTTCAAAAAAAATCTATCACTATGACAACAATAAATAACAAATACATATTTTGATTGGATTGTGAAATTTGATTTGTTAGTTTATTACTGTAATTTCCAGTTTAACTTTTCAACCCTATATTTTGTTGTCATAGTTGCGTCAAAAAAAGAAAAAAAACCTTCAAATTTGAATAAAAAACATAAAAAATACATTTTGGATTTTTTGAGATCAATTAAACTCAAGTAAGTAAGGAAGTATATAAGAACTGAATCTAAAAAATTATGGTGCAAATTATGAAACTTTTTGCAATCCATACAATTTTAGAGCGATCTAGTTTCGAACCAATGAGAAAATTTTAAACTTTAAAAAAGTTTATCATTCTCATCAGGGCTAGCCAACTAGATAAACTCTACCAAAAAATGTCAACGCTAATGAATATAAACCAAAAATTAGTTTACAACTCTAGCGAAGTGTAAAAACAAAAAATTTACATAAACATACATTTAATAAATTCAGGTTTAGTCAATTAATTTCTCTGGTGATCACTGTTTTGTTATACTCTAGACATTCTAGTATTGAATAACAAACTTATATCGGTGAGAGGAAGATGACTAGTCTTCACTTGTGTCTATTGACACATGATCAACAATTAATAAATTCAGGTTTAGTCAATTAATTTCTCTGGTGATCACTATTTTGTTATACTCTAGACATTCTAGTATTGAATAACAAACTTGTATCGGTGAGAGGAAGATGACTAGTCTTCACTTGTGTCTATTGACACATGATCAACAATTAATAACAATCAACAATTAATAACAATTAATAAATTCAACAATTAATAATTGTTGATCATGTGTCAATAGACACAAGTGAAGACTAGTCATCTTCCTCTCACCGATACAAGTTTGTTATTCAATACTAGAATGTCTAGAGTATAACAAAACAGTGATCACCAGAGAAATTAATTGACTGAACCTGAATTTATTAAATGTATGTTTATGTAAATTTTTTGTTTTTACACTTCGCTAGAGTTGTAACCTAATTTTTGGTTTATATTCATTAGCGTTGACATTTTTTGGTAGAGTTTATCTAGTCGGCTAGCCCTGATGAGAATGATAAACTTTTTTAAAGTTTAAAATTTCTCATTGGTTCGAAACTAGATCGCTCTAAAATAGTATGGATTGCAAAAAGTTTCATAATTTGCACCATAATTTTTTAGATTCAGTTCTTATATTATTCTTGATGGGAGATTTTCCATCGGGGTGATGTTATATCACAAATAATTTACTGAATTAATAGTAAAGAAGTAATTGGATTTTTTTCAATTAAAAGATATGGTTTGAAATTTCTCAGAAAAAAACTCAAATTCACATTTTTCGTATTTCGGATGGGATTCGAACTTACCCTCGTCAGTGCCAGGCTCGAATCCTTGGGCAGACACGCTTTCGATTACGCCCGCCGTTGAGGCAATGACAATTTCAAAGTTGAAACTTCTTCATCACTTATTGTCTAGAAATTTAATGCAAAAAATCCCATATAATGTAAAAAAAAACATTTCCATAATATGGAGTCTAATGACAGTGGAAAAATTCAACTTAAGTAAAAAATAAATAAGTGATGAAGAAGTTTCAACTTTGAAACCGTCATCGCCTCAACAGCGTAATCGATAGCGTGTCTGCCCAAGGATTCGAGCCGGGCACTGACGAGGGTATGTTGGAATCCCATCCAAAAATACAATTTTTTAAAAATATTTTGCTTGCGCCGAATAAAAAATAGTATATGACGCACAGATGAAGATAGGCTGTTTTGGATTTAATGTGGGTGCAAGTCTCGGCTGCAATTACATTCAAAAACCTTAAATTTACGTCCTTGCATCATAATCTACTATTATAACAAAAGTTTTAGTTTTTACCGATACAATTTAAACTAAATTATTACTACCCGCCGGTGTTCCAATAACATTTCAATATCTAATTAACACGGAATGGTTCATGAGAGTTGAACTCTTGTTCATCTATAGTTTGATTATTTACAATGTTTTCAAAATTTCCTATAATCGTGAATTTTTAATATTTTTATCTTGTGATCGTATGACGTATATAGATGCCGGTGGTACAGAAAAAGAAACACATTTCTGAAATTAAGTTGAAAGTTATGCATTTGAATATTACAAAACCAACTGTTAAACGAAAAAAATTTCACCTTGCATATAACACCTCATGTGTCAAGGTCAAAAGTAATTTTTTTTCAAATTCCTTTCCTTAATTCCCTGCAAGTAACATTTCGTAAGATGGGCGAACGGCTTTTGTTTTCGTTCCATCTTTACAACGCTTCCTTCAATTGTGAATTTTTTCCATATTTTACTCTAGAAATGTTCGGCGATGAATGAAAAAGTCAGACAAGTTCGAATATACTTCGCTCGCTGAGGGCTTCGTGTATATAATATTTGAGAAAACAACAGTTTTTGTTAGCATAGTTCCACGTTGGGTTGCATCTTACCCAAAGCTGTTTATGGTAGCTAAAGAAAGCTTCAATAATGCCAGCTTATAAATTATTTATATTGGAAAATATATATTATCAATTGTTGTAGCTTCAACTGTTGTTGGTTCATGAATTTTTCTTTTTAAAATTTTTTTGTAGAAAATAGTTTGAGAGCCAGTTTTGAGGATTTTTATTGAAACCAACACTAAAGTCACCTATCACAATAGTTGGAGGAAAAAGTGTCGTCAAATTATTGCCAACGAGTGCATTGTTAACACAGTTGAGTAATTTGTCTACTGAATATTGGGGAGATCGGTTTACCAACAGAATTTGAACTTTAGCTAGTGGAACATTCACAATGACTGCCAGCAGAGCTAAAATCGAAGTGATGGTGGCTACTTTTTTCTGCACTAGTGGTTCTGCACTGTATCAGACCTAACGAAAAGAACCGATCCACAACGTCGATTTACTATTACAATAGTTCAACAATTTCAAAAATGTTATCGCATAATTTTTCAACCTAACGCCTTTCGCCTGAAGTTGAGTTCATCTGACCTGTTAAACTTATTTGATCTTAGCTGATCTTGTTTGACTCAATATTTTACTATAATACGCATTGCCTACAACGTAGCAAAATTTATCATCTTCTACGATTATTTTACGTCCTAGTCCTACGTCATAGTCCTTCACAAAAACACAATTCTAGAATTTTAATCAATGAATCAAAAACGGTGTTTTCAAAAACTACAAAAAAATTGTTTTGGACTAGAAAAAATTCACCTTTCATATGACACCCCACTCATTAAGGTCAAAAATAATTTTTTTCTAAGCTAAAAAAATGAAAAGTCTGTTTCACTAGTGTAAAAAGAATAAAAAATTGAAGTTGCTATGGTTTTTCATATAATTTTACAAAGTATTTTAAACAACGTAACCGTAATGAAAAAATAGAATATGAATTTTGAATGTTTTGTTGTCGATTTCTAGCTTTATAATTTATAGTAAATATCGATTATATATGTAGAAAAAATTGCCTTTCCTACGCGAGATAAAAACGTTTTTCGTTCGTAAACATGTCTCTCTCGACGCTAGCGGGTCTCGTGAACAAATGTTTTCTCACGAAAAAAACGATGTTTTCATCTCTTGTAGGAAAATATACTATTTTTCAAATTTTCCACTCTCAACCCCCTCAAAATAACATTTGAAATGATGAGCTGACCGCTATAGTTTGCATTCAATTTTTACAACATTGCCCATAACCATGAATTTTTCCAAATTTTTTCTTTTGCAATATTCGAAGTTTAGGGAATTTTCTTTCTAAATTTTGAACATATCTCAAAAACTTTGGAAACTTTCAAACGCTTTTGAAAACTACAAAAAATTCTTTCAATCTTTACAAAATTGCCCATAACCATAAATTTGTTCAAATTTTTTCTTGTGTAATGTTCGAAGTTAAAAGAGGGGACTGCTGGAAAATAAACACTCGTTTTTGGCAATATCAAAAAAACTAAGCAGTCGAAATATCAAAGAAATTTTTTTTTGAAATATTCTGATCTTTTTTGATTTTTCTAAACCAAACTCGATTCCTAACAAAAAACTTTTGTTTTACTATCTCCTTATCTTTGTTCATAAAATATAGATGAAAACAAATATTTGAATTTTTTTGTTATCAGTAGGCGTGGGAAACACATTTAAAAACAGTAAAAACTTTCAACTTGATAGCACTTATAGTTTTTGAGTAAATTTATTATGTAGAAATTCGAACGGACACCGAAGTCTCACCAATAGGGTTTAAAGAACGGAACCCTAAAAATACACATTTTTGAAAATAAAACGAAAACCGTTTGTTTAAAAGCTACAACAAAACTTATTATTGATTTTATTGGGAGATTTTTATATTCGAGTAGAGTCGTCATTGTCAAAATTATTTTTTTCCTTTTTTCAAAAACATTTTGGAAAATCAACCAACTGCAATACTTTTCGTTCAATCTTCACAACTTTTCCAATAACCGTGGCTTTTTTCAAAATGTTAATAATTGCTAATGAAGATAGTCGCGAGCTACTCACAACTAAAAAAAAAATAAAATGTTTCAATTTATTGAAACAGAAACTATTTAAAATTATTCATGTAGCAGTTCCTGAGTTTGTCAATATTCACGTTTAAACTATTTACTTTTTTATCTTCAGCATAATTATCTGTAATAGTTCCATCAATTTGCGTATGTTACCATTTAGAGGCAATTATAACTATGCCTATGACCAAAGGAAAACAGTTTATCGGTTGTTAATTTAATCCCTAAATTCTTGTCTAGAATCAATTTTTAAAAAAATAAAACTTCACTAAAAAAAATATCACTTTCTGTGGTTTCAAAAGCTTATGGTCTCAAAATATAAAAAAGTTTAGAAGGTTCCAGAAAAATACAATTTTGCTATTTTAGCGTAAAGTCATGCTAGTATATTACACAACACTCCTGCAAGCTTACTTATGTTCTACATTAGCTGCATTTCTTGACGCATGATCTGATCCAGATCAGGTCATGTTTCATGAAATGACACAAAAATATAATAATGGGTGAGTCCGGTTGGTATAATAATTGCCTAAAAGCACTACTCAAAATTACATTAAAATATTAATTTTGGGACTACTCAAAATGATATTCACTTTTTTTTTCAATGTCATTAATTTTATTTTTCATTTCTTTAAATTCAATTTTTCAAACAATTTTGGTGAACATCCCAAATAATTTTGTGTGAATAAACTTTTTAAATTAAATTTATTAGTTTTTTATTTATATTAGTTTTGGATGCGTTCGGCTCTTAAATTTTCTGTTTTTTTATTATACCAATTACGAAATACAAAATATATTTTCACCTACATTTTCAAACTGGAACTAATATTTTGATCATGATTTGTGATCCAAAAACAAAGTTGGATCTCAATTTACATGTAAAATTTAAGCGGATCCGGATCATATGGTTTCATGAAATGCAGCTATTAACAAATTGTAACAAAACATAAAAATGTTTGGGTAAATTTAAGGGAAAACAGAAAACCAAGTAAAATCAGTAAGATAAATCATGCTCCATCCCCAATGACTTTTAATAAATTTTACAAATTTCTGATGGCTTTTAACCCTATCTAAGTTTGCATTTTGGTATGAAAAAAAATTACGATGTATAGATCAAATGTTACAAATATCTAAAAAATAAAAAGATCAAAGATTCCGCTTTGAGGTTAAGAAAATTTGGTAATGCTAATTATAATCTAAGTCTACATTCACATGATTGTTTTTATTATTATTACACACTTTTATTTAACTTGACTCTTGAGAGCTTTGATGGGTGGAATTTTGTGATTCATTTTTCAGTAACTTCCCATTATGTGATTGATCCCAAATTGAAAAGACAAGTTTGTTGAAGCAGTCAGTACGTATTTCTAAAACTTTTAAAGCAAAAAACTTTATAAATCTGAAGAAAAAAAATTCAAATTTTTCTTCATTCTGAAAGACCTAAAAAAATTGCACTGAAATCCTCATCCTCTGGTTGACTCATTTTGAGCGAAGGAATTTTGGTAATACTGTGTATATCATTATAATCATAGACATCATACATGTTTGTGTCACCTCATATGGATAAAAGGCCTTACATTATAAATAATGAACACAAAAAAAAATAAAAGTATGACATTTCGCTCAAAGCTTAGACCTTTTTTCTTCAAGTTCAAATCGTTATTTTGGTGTATTTGACAGATTACATACAGCAATGATAATTAAAAATCAGTTATTATGTATGAAAATATGAAAATCCATAAGATCTGAATGCCCATTTACCGCGCTGAAATTTTGCTCATACTGAGTATCTCATTATAATAGAGGACATATTACACATTTTTGTCATTTTTATATGAAAAAATGGCCTTAAATTGTAAATAATGAGTGATTTGTATTTCGAAAATTTTAAATAATTGTTATTTCTTCTAAATCCAGATTGCTTTGTGTTCTCGTTAAGTTTTTTTTACTATAGTTGCATAATTATTATTTTTTCAATACATTTTAATACATAATTAATGATTTCTAATTATCATTACTGTATGTAATCTGTCAATTACACACAGTAATATAACGATTTGAATTTTAAGGAAAAAGCTTTATAATACAGACCTTTTTTCCGAAAAAAACTTGACATTTGGGCGAAATCTCATATTTAATAATTTATGTACAACTTAAAATTAATACAATGAGCAAAGAAACGTACTAAAATTTTACACTGGATGTTTAAATAACGTTATAGTGCAATTAACCTTATTAAAATTACTTTAAATTTCAAAGAATATTAAATTTTCGGTAAGTGATTTAATTGCTAGTTTTACTTATGGTGTATTTTCTGTGAAATAATGTGGTTAACTTATTTGTAGGTAAAATTATATAACTAAAAACTCTAAAATAAAAAAATAAATAAAAAAAATTTAAAAAACACACTTTTTGAAAAACGAACTAAAAAGTAGAAAATAAATTTTGCATTAACACCAGCGTTATGTCTTTTATAATTATATTTCCTTTGAAATTGTTAGAAGAAAAAATATTTAAATGGTATTTAACACATCTTAGCATAGATGCAAATATTAAATTTTTGACTAATTTAAAATGCTAATTTTCGATTGACAAACAGTTTTCCGTTCCCATTTGTTACATAAAATAAAAGTAGGTGGCGCATTCAGAAAGGAAAGGGAATAAACGTTGGTAGTCTCTCTTGTTAGAGATTAACATAGAATACATTTGTTCCTTTTCTATATTAATGTATGCGTCACCCACTTTTATTTTATGTAACAAATGGGAACGGAAAACTGTTTGTCAATCGAAAATTAGCATTTTAAATTAGTCAAAAATTTAATATTTGCATCTATGCTAAGATGTGTTAAATCCCATTTAAATATTTTTTCTTCTAACAATTTCAAATGAAATATAATTATAAAAGACATAACGCTGGTGTTAATGCAAAATTTATTTTCTACTTTTTAGTTCGTTTTTCAAAAAGTGTGTTTTTTAAATATTTTTTATTTATTTTTCTCGTTGTTTTTTTCATTTTTGGTTGTTGTTTTCTCCATCAAAAACACATAGAAACTAGCGCTCCTCTATTTCAATCTCAAAACTAAAGCTCACCAAAAACAACGATATAAACAACCAATTTATCTCGGTCATAGTAATTTTGGTTGTTTTTCATCGTTGTTTCTCTTTAAAGTTGATAAGTTTATATCGACATTCATGCTTTTTTATCAATAATTGTCAATGTTTAAAAATGTTGTAACGATTAATTAAATTGATATTTTATTTATCTTTAAATTGAAATTTCATTAAAATTAAGAATACGAGTGATATTTTATAAGTAGAATATTTAGAAATCAAGAAACATTTAAAGGCCTCTAACCAAAACATGAATAAACTTTACTAGCTATGACAATATTATTTATTAAATTATTTACCAGTTAAATAAATAATCAAATAATAAAAAATGTTGGCTTCTCTCTTCAAAATAGTAAATATTTTGACAGATTTAGCGGGGGAAAAAATTTAAACGATATCTTCATATTTTTGTTGTTGTAGAACGATATTAAAAAAAAACAACGAAAAAAACAATCATGTGAATGTAGACTAAATTTTACAATGATTAAGACGGTACCGGGTCAATTAAAAAAATTTGCATGTTAGTTTCAAAAAGTTCTAACCAGCCCGAAACTTGTTCCTCTTCCAAACGAGTTCGTAAATATTACTAATATATTGATGGTTCTATAACTCCATAAGAAATATGGTTTGTTGTGAATAACCAGATAATAGCTAAAACCAGCATTAATCTGATAATTTTTCCGACAAAGTTTCAAGCAATCCAAAGTATTTTACATTTTAAAAATGATTGGTTTTATTTAAATATTTATGAAATAATACTTTTGTTATATTAAACTGATGTGTTTTAATATATTTTCATCTAAAGTTTTAAGTGTAATAGAAATTTGTTAGCGAGCATAATGAAAACAAACACAAAAACCAAACGACCACTTTGAATAATTAATTTAAGTGACTTAAAAAAATTATTATATATTTTGTTTGCCTTGTTTCATGTCATTTTATATACCAATATGCTAGAAAACTCATGAAATATAACTTAGATGAAAACTTCTAGTTAAATAGTATTCTAGTCTGTACATCTAATTTTGCCATCTGTGTTAAATTGTTTAAAAAGATATTCAAATATTTATTTCCTTATTACAGTTTGAAAGCAAACATAGTTATAAATAAAAGATTTAACGTTTGAACATAACTTTTATTTCTTTGGAACATCGTGTTCTGTCAATGAAAAATTTATTTTTTAGTTCGTTTTCAATAAAAGTGTGTTTTTTAAATTCTTTTTTTATTTTTTTTTATATACAATATTTTTGGTTTTTGTGCAGTTTTATATTTACAAAATATTGAAAATTTGATTCTTTTAAAAAATTTATTTTTAGCGAAAATAACCGTTTTCGTTACTGCTGTATCAGCTTAAATCAATCATTTAAATTAAATATAGCCCTTTTTAGCTCACCCTTAATATAAAAACAATAGCTACAACTACAACCCCGCGTACTCCAGTCCCTGCTATTGACATACGAGTTAACGTGAGATATCACATACCACTGGCAATAGCAGTAAGATATCACTAGCCAAGGTGACATCTTAGGGGTGGTGGCGGATGAACTGTATTCAGTCAACGGTAGCACCCTCAATCTTAGCTGTGAAATAATCCTTGATGATGAAACGCTATTGCTTCCTTGAGGAAACGAGCCTTCATATAACTATGTGTGGGCTTTAATCTTTAAGAAAGACGGTGCGTCACAGGATCAAGGAATATGCAACCGGCTGGATTATTGGCAACTACGTTTTTGTTTTGTTTCAGCAAATTTTTGTAAAAATTTGCTATTTACTTTTTAATTTACTTTTATTTTCTCTATTCTGTCATAAAATATTGGCCTATGTCATATTTTGTCAGTGATAGGATTTTTTGTTTAGTTATCGATTCTTTAACAAAAAATTTAAAGAAACAAAAAAAGAAAGATTTGCGTCCATCAACACCTCTGAACGTATGTTGTTGTGGGACCTTGGTCTTAAAAGGTTTTTATGTGTTATTGTGACACATATTGTAATTCCTACTACACAACACATTTTATTAAAAAAAAAAAAAATATTAATGAGGTTCATCACATTTATACAACAAAAACTGCAGATATGTACTACTGTGAACAATTTCTTAATCAAACTGATATATAGCATTCGTCTCATTTTTCTTCCAAAAACAGCGTAGTATAAATTCTACCAAAACCTTATACTTAAGACGAAAAACTTTTATTTTAAAGTTTAGTTTTAGTTAGTTATGTTTGCAATTTTAAATAATTTTTCGTTTTTATCTCTCTTTTCGACGGAAACATTTCAGCGTGTACAAACATTTTGATGAGTTTATAAACGTTACTGAAGTGAAGAGACGAACTTATATAAGATTTGTAATTAAATTTCTGTTATTTTGTGATAACATAAGTAACATAATTTAAATTACAGTTATTCTCGTACACCGTCTTAAAAATAAAAAATTGAACGAACTATATATTAATGTGCATGGCATGCACTCAAAAAAAAAACCAAGTGAAACCAATAAAATTCTACATACATTTTACAATTTTTTTATAAATATACAACACACAAAAATTTTTGTAAAATTTACATTTTTACAATTAATATTGTCATTGTGAAAAAAATTATTTATAAACACTACAAATTCTCTGATTAACATCCAACAAAAGATTGTAAGGTTTATAAATTAAATTATGAAAATGGTAGAAACATTTTTTGGTTTAATAAATATTTGTAAAATCCTCAAATTAAAAATTTTAGTTTATCAGAGATATTGTGAAATTTAAACAATTTATTAAATTGTTTCCACAAAAGTTTTAGAAAAAGAACAAACCCTTTTATAGCATCTACAAAAAGCATTTCTGGATTTTATAACATGTTTTTGTAATATATATGTATATTATATATATATATATATATATATATATATATATATATATATATATATATATATATATATATATATATATATATATATATATATATATATATATATATATATATATATATATATATATATATATATATATATATATATATATATATATATATATATATATAAATATGCACATATATCATATGCGAACTCCGTTAATAAATAAAACACATTTTTTGCATACATTTGTTATATTTTGTAAATAATTTATAGTCAAAATTTTTTACAATATTTTAGAAGCCTATTCATTTTGTTGAATGGATCTTCATTTACTTAATTATAATCGCAGTTTCTCCTCTAATTCATCAGCAGTTACTCAAAGAACAAGGAAACGTTTATGGGCATCCGACACACTAAATCATATGGATACATGTCTTTACCATTTTCTTTTGTCACTTAATGTGATATTAACGTAGTGTATTACATGAAAGAACATTGCTGATTATCCTTTTGCTGTAATATTGAGAAAATTGCAACGTCACTCAATGGTTTTACTTTTTCTTGGAGCATAGGTTTAATTTTTTCTAAAAATCGTGGAAGATTCTTAGTTTTCATCTTACTTTGCCATTTTAAATCTTTTTCGGTCTGTAAACAAATTTAAAAATAAATAATTATCAACTTTTTCACCAAACTTACATGCTGCATGTTTATATTTACCAATTTGTATATTTGAGGTTTTTAAAATTACCCCTAGCCTAAAGGAAGAACCACTCGCTATTTTCTTCTATATGAAATGTTGTTTTTTATTTTCTCTTCCACTGTAAAAAAAAGTTAAAACAAATCAACAAATTTGTGTTAAAGAAACGGAATTTATGGTCAAAACTCGTGATTTTGACCTATGTGTGGAATGTTCCACGTCACACGGATCAAGGCTGGGCTCAAAATTCTATTAGTCGTTGAAAGTTTGTTCATGGCTCAAATTGAAGCTAAGATTAGAGAGTTTCATAAACTGTGTTCCATTTTCCTTAAACTTACAATGGCGGACCAATAAGGCGGCTGCAAATCAACCGCCTGAACGTCTGAGAATAGTGATGTTATTTTTTTGTTGTTGTGTAAAGGAATTACAATATGTGTTATAGCAACACATAGATACGTTTTAAGACCTAGGTTTCACAACAACACACGTTCTGAGGTGTTGATAAACGCTGTTTTTAAATCTTTGTGGATTGAACATCCCCGTGACTTGTTAAATCATTAGATCATTTAATTTAAACCTTTTTCTGATGTATCTTTGCTTGCTGAACATGAACATAACCTTACTTTTTATATAATCAGTTAAAAAAATTTCAAATTTCGTTATACCTTTGGTGATCTTGAAACTCAAAATACAGTTTTTAATAGTTTTCTAGGGTTCAAGATCGAAAAGTGGAATTTTTAGTACAAGGTATGGTTAGGTTCGTACTCAGCAAACCAAAGTGCATCGAAATAAGGTTTCTTTTAAATACTTCAACGATAAATGGGGTGTTCGTTATAAAAAGCAAACACTTTTTGGGAGTTTTTGTATATGTTGGGGTCTAGGGACGACATGTGAAAATTTTAATTTAGAGATAGATTATATGTGACCGGTTACACGTTTTCAGAAAATAAAATTAACCTTTGTGTGTTCGTTATTACAAAACAGTTTTTTGGAAAGTTATTGGATATTACGGACAAAATAGTAGCTTTTAACTAAAAAAAAAGATTATATTCATATATTTAGCAAGCAAATATACATAAAAAAATGGTTTCTATTAAAAGATGCAATGAATTTTACAAGTAAAACAATTAAACAGTTTAAGAAACTCTATAATTTTAGCTTATATTTGCACCGTAAACCAATTTTGTACGTTTCATAGAATTTTGAACACAGCCTTGATACGTTTGAGGTAAAACATTCCATATATATAAAGATAGCTATGTATTGTACACTCTAAGTCAATAATAACTTACCATACATTCAGTAAGGAACTGATTTATTATACAGTTCGCCAGTTGTCCTGCTATGCCATTCGCCATATTTTGATTAATTTTTATTACTTTATTATTGTCCACCAAAATTGAACGAAGTCCATAATTCAAACTATTATTTGCATCATAATATTAATTATCATGTATTAACCATCAAAAGTGTTATTTAAAACAACGTTGATGTTAATACTGTGCAAACTAGGTTAATGTGTGCAAACTGTATCACTACCACTATTTATTATACATAAACCACAAAATTATCACAATTTTAAAAAATTTGCTTTTTTACTTAGACAACCAGTTTGAAACTGAAAATGTTTAATACCAATTTTTGTTATGATTTCAATTTACAAAATTTTATAAAAGTGTTTGTAAAAAGAATTCTTTTTTTGTAAAATAGTTGTTGGTTTTTTAAATTGCATATAAGTTTCTTTGTAAAGTTTAAAAAAAATCTTCAATATTCGTATTAAGTTTTACAACAAAAACTGTAGAATGTCATTTTTCTGGTTACAAAATTTTAGAAAATTTTGTGCAATTGATAATTATTTGGTTATGGATACACGATTTATGATTTAAAATTTAAAAAAATCAACATAATCTGAACAATATTTTTGTTACAACAATAAAAAAAAGTTGTAATTAGAAATATTTATGATTTTGTACTTTTTTAATCCAGATCACAAAAACAATTGGTAAGTTTACAAATGTTTTTCAAATTTAAAAAAGTATACAAAATTTTGTATAAAGTTTAGGATTTTTTGGTAAATTCACAAAAATATTTTGTTAGCACTTTTACAAAACGATTTTGTAAATCTTACCGGCAATATTTTTTTGAGTGTGTACAGCAATATGACGAACATTTTATTTCTTTTAAACTTTTTGAAATTTAACGAAAATTTTCATTCCAATTACATACTTTTAATTCATGTAAAATGGTGTTCATATAATCGGGTTATAATAATTTTTCATTTGATAAAATTCGAAGAACATGTTTATTGTATAATGTAATATTATATAATGTAAATTATATAATATTACATTATATTTATTGTATTTATTGTATAATGTAAATTAAATAATTCTGAGGTGAACAGGTAAACAAATGTTTTTTAAGTCACAGCGGTTAGCGATAATATCTCTTACTGCAGATCACTGTTTTAAAATTTTTGAAAGAATGTACGTCTTATTAAAATGCAATATTTAAAAACATACTTTTTGCTGTTTATTTTTAATTTTATTTTATTAATAATAATATAAACTTCCTTATAGTAACAATTTTGGATTTTTTTATTTTATAGAATATCGATTTCGACTTACGTCATCCTCAGTTCTTAAATTCTAGATATAATTAGGTTAGGTAGGTTAGGTATATCGTTTTATCTGCTTTAGATAGAAAATCGGATCAAAACGCCGGTGATGTGATGCCAACCATTTCGATTTCCTTGAAACCTCGGTATTCGTTAGTATAATAAAAAAAATTAATTTCTTTACTAGTTTTAACACAGGGTGGTTCCAAATTTGTTATGAATTTTTTAGACAGTAAAAGTTTAAAGTTAAATTGTGCTGGAACAGCTTTGCCGATTTGAATAATTTTTTTTTGTTTGAAAGGAAATAAGTAAGGCTTTATAAAAGTATTAAACTGATAAAAAATAGTATATTTTCCCTCCTAAGAGATGAAAACTTTGTTTTTTTCGTGAGTAAATATTTGTTCACGAGACGCGCTAGCGCTTTTAATCGTATCTTGGCGTATCTTGGCGCTTTTAATCGTATCTTGGCGTACATCTCCCGCTTTTATATGCTATTTCAGGGTATGAATATATCCAACTTTAAAGTCCCAACAGAAAAAAAGCTTTGCTTTGGCCTACCATATTGATTTTTATATGAATTAGTAGTCCTATCTTGTGATAATCAAGCTAGTAGGAATAAGTTTTCGAATTAAATCCCACATAAGAAAAATTTTCAGTTAGGCTTTTTGAATATGGTGTTTTTGTATCAATGTTTCAGAGATGCGGACAGTTTTTGTTTAAATCTTGCAATGATTCAATCGATCGAAACAATAGGGATAAGTACAATGTACAATATGAAACAAAAAGAGGAATTTAATATAAAAAATTTACAATAGCAAAATATGCGATAAAATATTGCTGCCTTTACCACAGCTATATATAATTAAATAATATAATATTCATATCACAATACATTTTGAATTGTGTCCGCGTCCAACTTTTAGGGAGATGACACACGCTGTGAGATCTGAAACTCTGGGTGTTTGTTAAGAGAAATTGATAATTTTATTCCGGTATTAGCTATTTTCTTCACCAAAAACTAAAATCTCTTATGCAATCAGTCATCGTTTTAGTTATTATGGCAACTGCCGTTGACCGGTTTTTACTAAAGAAAACAGAAGTTTAAAAGAGCAATTTCACACAAGTTCAGCAAATTTTTGGGAAATTTTGACTTGATCCCTTTTAATTTTGATTATTTTTTGTTTATAGATAGTCTTTCATAAATAAAAAATAGAGGTTCACTTAGAATTTTTTTTTTCGACCAGGGGTCTTCACAGAGTGCCCCTCAATTTTTTGCTATTTTGTGATGTGAGTGCATTTTGACGAGCGATTGTAGAAAAACTACTCAATCGATAAATGATATGTCGTTGAATAGGTATTAGAACAAAGTTTTTAAAAATGTACACTGTTAATTTTTTGAAATAATTTTTAACGGTGTAACTTAAGAAAAAAACAGTGTAATTGAAGAAAAGATGGTGCTACGCCGTTTTTTTTTTAAACTAAATTGACGCTTATTTTATATCTAACAACTTGTGAAAGTTTAGTACTAGCGATATTTTTCGTTTTGAAGATAAAATTCGTTGTGCATATAACTGTCGGGAATCAGTTTTTTTTGTTCTAAAGGAAAATTATAAAAATGGCGTTATAAACTAAGAGATTTTTTTTCTTATGTTAAATATCAAATATTTTATTATTGAATGAACTTTTTAAAATATTATAAAAATTATATATGTAGTAGAATAAATAAAATAAATACAATTGTTAAAAATGATTTACTTATTTTACAAACAGAAGTTTCTTTTGAATAGGAAACCACTTCTGCAATTATTTTCTTTGTATTAGAGGGCATAAAAAAATGAAATGTTTATTAATCACTTTTAGTAATCACTTGTCACTCTTATAAAAAATAATTTGACAGTCTCGACTGCAAACAAAAAAGCCGTATAAATAACTAAATCTATTTAGGAACTTTTGACTGGAGAAGCATTATGTTCGTATTATGTGATTATGGAATCATAAAGTAAAAGATTGTATTTTAACATTAAATTACAAATATTTTATTATTGAATAATCTTTATAAAATACCATACAAATTATATATGTAGGTCAAAGAAAATAAATAAATAGTTTTAACACAGGGTGGTTCCAAATTTGTTATGAATTTTTTAGACAGTAAAAGTTTAAAGTTAAATTGTGCTGGAACAGCTTTGCCGATTTGAATAATTTTTTTTTGTTTGAAAGGAAATAAGTAAGGCTTTATAAAAGTATTAAACTGATAAAAAATAGTATATTTTCCCTCCTAAGAGATGAAAACTTTGTTTTTTTCGTGAGTAAATATTTGTTCACGAGACGCGCTAGCGCTTTTAATCGTATCTTGGCGTATCTTGGCGCTTTTAATCGTATCTTGGCGTACATCTCCCGCTTTTATATGCTATTTCAGGGTATGAATATATCCAACTTTAAAGTCCCAACAGAAAAAAAGCTTTGCTTTGGCCTACCATATTGATTTTTATATGAATTAGTAGTCCTATCTTGTGATAATCAAGCTAGTAGGAATAAGTTTTCGAATTAAATCCCACATAAGAAAAATTTTCAGTTAGGCTTTTTGAATATGGTGTTTTTGTATCAATGTTTCAGAGATGCGGACAGTTTTTGTTTAAATCTTGCAATGATTCAATCGATCGAAACAATAGGGATAAGTACAATGTACAATATGAAACAAAAAGAGGAATTTAATATAAAAAATTTACAATAGCAAAATATGCGATAAAATATTGCTGCCTTTACCACAGCTATATATAATTAAATAATATAATATTCATATCACAATACATTTTGAATTGTGTCCGCGTCCAACTTTTAGGGAGATGACACACGCTGTGAGATCTGAAACTCTGGGTGTTTGTTAAGAGAAATTGATAATTTTATTCCGGTATTAGCTATTTTCTTCACCAAAAACTAAAATCTCTTATGCAATCAGTCATCGTTTTAGTTATTATGGCAACTGCCGTTGACCGGTTTTTACTAAAGAAAACAGAAGTTTAAAAGAGCAATTTCACACAAGTTCAGCAAATTTTTGGGAAATTTTGACTTGATCCCTTTTAATTTTGATTATTTTTTGTTTATAGATAGTCTTTCATAAATAAAAAATAGAGGTTCACTTAGAATTTTTTTTTTCGACCAGGGGTCTTCACAGAGTGCCCCTCAATTTTTTGCTATTTTGTGATGTGAGTGCATTTTGACGAGCGATTGTAAAAAAATTACTTAATCGATTTTCATAAATGATATGTCGTTGAATAGGTATTAGAACAAAGTTTTTAAAAATGTACACTGTTAATTTTTTAAAATAATTTTTAACGGTGTAACATAAGAAAAAAACGGTGTAATTGAAGAAAAGATACGCTACGCCGTTTTTATTTTTTTTTTAAACTAAATTGAAGCTTATTTTATATCTAACAACTTGTGAAAGTTTAGTACTAGCGATATTTTTTGTTTTAAAGATAAAATTCGTTGTGCATATGACTATCGGGAATCAGTTTTTTTTGTTCTGAAGAAAAATTATAAAAAGGGTGTTATAAGCTAAGAGATTTTTTTTTAATGTTATATATCAAATATTTTATTATTAAATGATCTTTTTAAAATATTATAACAATTATATATGTACAATAAAGAAAATATGAACAATTTCAGCATAAATCCACAAAAGCGCTTATTGCTATGTACATTAAATGAAGCTAATAGTAGTTTAAAAATAAGTTTCCCGTTGTGAAAATATGAGTTACTAAATTCACGTCCCTTTGACCACAAGAATGTATAAAATTATCCCAAGGAGTTCATAATGTGTGCGTGTGTACCATAGATCAAAATATGAAACTAATGATTCAACACTTTAAGATGTCTTGGATTACTGATGCTGCTTTCCAGAATTATAAAACATAAATTGACTTTGTTTCATGTGGTGAATTAACAGAAGATTGTCATACTTTGAAGTGCAATGAATGTTCAAAAAAACTTCAACAACTGGAAGAAAGAATACTAAATGATTTTGACGTTAAAGGAATCCTTCAAGTCAAATATCAACAATGGATGATTTCGATCGACCACTGATCGATGCAATTTGGATACTTCAATAGAAACTGTAGACAAATTTATGAAAAATTTGTTTACCGTTTACAACTTTATAGCAAAACAGCAATCTACATTCATTGAGGAAATAAATAAAATTAGAACCAGGAGAGTGCTTTGTTCAAGGGGATTTTTCTGAAAACTACGCCTTCATAATTCAGGATTCGTTTCAAGGTTATCATTATAATAATTCACAAGCTATTATTCATCCATTTGTCATTTATTTTAAAAGTGCTGCTAGTGAATATATACAACACCGAAGTGTTATACTCATTTCGTATATAAACGATCACAACAGTGCTACAGTCCTTCTCTTCATTACAAAACTTATTGAATTCATCAGAACGCATATAAATTCTAATATTAGGAATAGTAGATTCTTGTATGAGCTTAGAATGAAGGTAATTCTTCACGAGGATGAAGTTTCCCGAAACGAGCGTAGCGAGGGGAGGGAATCATCCGAGTGAAGAATTGCCATCATCCTAAGCGAATAAAATATGTTATTTTATCCACGACTGTAAAATATTTCGTTTAATTTCCAGTTCTCATGCAAAAATTTGTATCGCCATATTGAAATAAAAACATCAAAGATAGCGAGGAACAAAACAAGTTTGTTGTTTAATTTGGTAGGGGAATATTTAATAAACTATAGAGCTGTTAAAGAATTTTAATAAAATTCATTAGTTGTGGGATGAGTACAATTACAATGGAAGACATACGCATGGAATTTAGAATACCGACGGGGCCCCTTCTCAATACAGAAATAAACATAACCTAATTAACTTATGCCATCATAAAAAAGACTTTAAGGTTGATGCAGAATGGCATTTTCATGCTATCAGCCATAGCAAGGGACCTTGCGATGGGATTGTTGGTACACTGAAGCTTGCTGCACACCGTTACAGTATGGAGAGCAGAGATATTATTGATACACCAAAAAAACTTTTCGAATGGGCTTTAAAATGGGAATCTACCATGAATTTTGGATACGCCGATGAAAATGAATATCAATTAACAAAAGAAACATTACAAAATCGATATAAAAATGCGATTACTATAAGTGGAACTCAAAAATTTCATTCTTTTGTACCATTAAATACTAAGACAATAATAGCAAAAATGTTTTCCAACTCAAACAACAGCAAAAAAAAAATAAAATAAATATGGGTGCATATAAAAGTATTGCAAATATAAATCAAAACAAATAAGAGGAAAGGCATACCAACTGAATAAGGAAACAAAAACAACAATAGACAACAATAATTAAAAAAAAAAAAAACACAAGAAAAGAAATGAAAATGCAGTATAACAGATATCAATGAATAAAAAACTATATTTATTTTCTTTGACCTACATATATAATTTGTATGGTATTTTATAAAGATTATTCAATAATAAAATATTTGTAATTTAATGTTAAAATACAATCTTTTACTTTATGATTCCATAATCACATAATACGAACATAATGCTTCTCCAGTCAAAAGTTCCTAAATAGATTTAGTTATTTATACGGCTTTTTTGTTTGCAGTCGAGACTGTCAAATTATTTTTTATAAGAGTGACAAGTGATTACTAAAAGTGATTAATAAACATTTCATTTTTTTATGCCCTCTAATACAAAGAAAATAATTGCAGAAGTGGTTTCCTATTCAAAAGAAACTTCTGTTTGTAAAATAAGTAAATCATTTTTAACAATTGTATTTATTTTATTTATTCTACTACATATATAATTTTTATAATATTTTAAAAAGTTCATTCAATAATAAAATATTTGATATTTAACATAAGAAAAAAAATCTCTTAGTTTATAACGCCATTTTTATAATTTTCCTTTAGAACAAAAAAAACTGATTCCCGACAGTTATATGCACAACGAATTTTATCTTCAAAACGAAAAATATCGCTAGTACTAAACTTTCACAAGTTGTTAGATATAAAATAAGCGTCAATTTAGTTTAAAAAAAAAACGGCGTAGCACCATCTTTTCTTCAATTACACTGTTTTTTTCTTAAGTTACACCGTTAAAAATTATTTCAAAAAATTAACAGTGTACATTTTTAAAAACTTTGTTCTAATACCTATTCAACGACATATCATTTATCGATTGAGTAGTTTTTCTACAATCGCTCGTCAAAATGCACTCACATCACAAAATAGCAAAAAATAGAGGGGCACCCTGTGAAGACCCCTGGTCGAAAAAAAAATTCTAAGAGAACTTGTATTTTTTATTTATGAAAGACTATCTATAAACAAAAAATAATCAAAATTAAAAGGGGTCAAGTCAAAACGATGTTGAATCTTCGTGAAATTGCTCAAAAGAATCTTTGGACATCCATGTAATCAAAATTAACCATCAGTTGACATATCACGAAAATTTTTCTTATATTAATTTAATTTCTGTCTCTCACAAAACAACGAAATCAATTCAATTATCTAATAACCAATCTTGAATCTAATAGAAAAACAACCAAGACAGAGTAATCAAATATTTTTATTGCATTTGAGACCATTATTGAATGCAAAACAAAATATCCTTAAAGTATAGAATGCCTAGACGATTTCCTGAAAATAATTTCCTTAACTAAATATTTGTCGATTTGTCTATTTATTTTATTGTTCTTTCTATAGAACATAAGAACAACAAAAAAAACAGGAAAAGATAAGAAAAGCAACGATCTAACGAACATAAGAATTGTGGAATTAGATTAGAATTGTTGTGAATAATCGGAATATTGGGACTTTAAATTATAAAATTACAATGAAAAATGTTTATTATTGGTTTGAGAATTGTTGCAA
Source organism: Diogma glabrata (assembly GCA_963693315.1). Classification (NCBI taxonomy): domain Eukaryota; kingdom Metazoa; phylum Arthropoda; class Insecta; order Diptera; family Cylindrotomidae; genus Diogma; species Diogma glabrata. The sequence goes on from OY856187.1 coordinate 74,863,935, forward strand.
ATAATACAAACGAACAAATTTGTTTGTGGTTTTGAAAAATTGTGTTTTGTTTTTGTGTTTTTTGTTGGTTTATGTTTAGTTTAAGTGCAGATAGTTTTTGTTGTTCTTAAAAGAGAATTGTAAAATCGATTAGACTAGTAAATGGATGAATGTTATATGGAAATCAGAATAAAACAAGTTTTCATGAGTGAAAAGTTAGAAATATAGCATAAAGAATTTATAAACATATATGAATAATTTATGTTTTGAGTTCTTTGGTGATCAATCATATTTGGATGGAGAAAAACTAACTTAGCACTAAATTCTAAAACAGCTTTTCAACTACAGGTAATCGGTGAGACGATGGTCAATGGTCGTCAGGACATAGCGATAGCTAAGAGAAGGTGATAAAGAAGTCGATGTGAATAAGCTCAAAACTGGATATGCCCAAACTCTGAATGAGCACCCCAAGTAGGGTTTGCCGGACTTTGAAATACGGCCAAGCACTGGCCCATGAATGGGTAACAGTACTTCGCCATTTTTATTGGGCCAGAACTAGAACCATTCATCGGTCGTTCTATGGTTAACAGAAAAGAGCCAGTATATAGTTACCTTTGAACGGCCAAGCTTCGGCCCATGGAAGGTAAACAGTACTTGGTATTTGTTATTGGCCCATTACTGGAACCATGAATCGGCCGATCTATATTTAACAACAAAATTTAACAACAAAATTTGGTACAACAATTGATGCAGTTTTTCAATAAATTTAGCAAATTTGTCATAAACCTATAATTACTTCGGTCTAAAAGACGGCCGTCCGTCATTACCTACGCTGCAAGGGAAACGGCTGGAGGGATTTCAAACATTTTTTTTCTTTCTAAAAATAGGTATTCGCAAGGGACAGGTCCGAAAGGACGCTGTGTTCAATAACTGTTTTGGAAGTGTGTCAAAAAAATCATTATGTGTGTCAAAAATACCAAATTTTCATATTTTTGACTTAAAAAACGTTCATTTTAAGTGATTACGAGTTGGAACATTAAATTTGGAGAAATCTCGATGGTCGGGATTGGTATGTGAGATCAAAAACTAGATTATTGCATTATAAGTTTGTCAAAAAAATGTTGTCAAGTGTGTCAAAAGAAAGATTTTTATTTTTTTTTTATCCAATTTTTCGGAAAAAAATAAAATTGTTTGTTTGAAATGAAATTTTATTACAATTATTAAGAATTATGGCATTATAAGTTTGTCAAAAAAATGTTGTCAAGTGTGTCAAAAGATTTTTATTTAGTTTTTTACCCAATTTTTTGGAAAAAATAAAATTGTTTCTTTGAAATGAAATTTTGAAATGAATTTCTTTTGAAATGAAATGAAATGTAAAAGCATTTCCATGATATGGAGTCTAATGACAGTAGAAAAATTCAACTAAAGTAAAAAATAAATAAGTGATGAAGAAGTTTCAACTTTGAAATTGCCATCGCCTCAACGGCGTAATCGATAGCGTGTCTGCCCAAGGATTCGAGCCGGGCACTGACGAGGGTAGGTTCGAATCCCATCCGAAACACGTAAAATGTGAATTGTAGTTTTTTTCAGAGAAACTTCAAACCATACCTTTGAATTGAAAATATTCCAATTACTTCTTTACTTACTTGAGTTTACAAGTTTAATTGATCTCAAAAATCCAAAATGAAATTTTATTATTATTATTGAGAATTATGGCATTATAAGTTTGACAAAAAAATGTTGTCAAGTGTGTCAAAAGAAAGGTTTTTATTTATTTTTTACCCAATTTTTTTAGAAAAAAATAAAATTAATAGTTTGTATGACATGATACTTTATTATTATTATAGAGAATTATGGCATTATAAGTTTGTCAAAAAATAATGTCAAGTGTGTCAAAAAATGATTTCATTTATTTTTTTAGCCAATTTTTTGGAAAAAAAATGTAGTTGTTTTTATGACGTAAATGTAATTTAAAATGAAATTGGACATGGAATTTGTTATAGTTTTTGAAATATTTTTGGAATTTTGAAAAAGTTTGTGTTTTTGATTTGTAATAATTTTTGCAATATATTTAGAATTTCGGAAAAAGTTTTAATTTTTGATTTTGTAAGAATTTTTGGAATATGTTTAGAATTTTGAAAAATTTTTCATTTTTGATTTTATTATAATTTTTGGAATTTTGAAAAAATTTTCAATTTTTGATTTTGTAATAATATTTGCAATATTTTTAGAACTTTGGAAAAAGTTTGAATTTTTAAGAATTTTTGAAATATTATTGGAACTTAGAAAAAATTTAAATATTTGATTTTATTCTAATTTTTGGAATATTATTGGAATTTTGAAAAAACTTGATTTTATTTAATTTAACAATATTTTTGGAATTTCGATTATAATTTTCCGGCAACGTATTGATGTTCCGTGTTAGCTTTGTAATAAATGTTTAAACAGAGATAAAAAATACTTGTACTTTAACAAAGAGTTATGTTTGATATACATCGCTGCCCAAAACTAAAAACCATGTCCTCATAAAAGTTTTTTGCCTAAAACTATATCAAAATCCTTGACCCAGACCGAAGGCTTGATATCTCAGAACTGTGAGATTTCAGCCCCTCCATATTTTCATATATCAATTATGATAATAATTGAATTGACTTGGTAATACATTATGTAAATATTGCTTTTTATTACACATGCTGTATATGATATTATCAAGAAATGCAACTCTAAATTGCAATATGACATATTTATTTTATATTTCATCTTTTTAATAATAACTGCCACAGTAGCCAAAGAAATTTATTCCAACCGCGTGCAAAGATTACACGCCCTCATTTTTCTATTTAACAAAACAAATTTAATCAACACAAATATTTTTATTTTACATAAACTTTTGAAAAAAACGGCATATTTTTAGTCATAGAAAATTATATATTACCACCTCGAAATCTATAGCAATATAATACAACTCCTATCCAAACAGATTAAGATGTTTTGACGAAATCGGCTAAAATACATAAAAATACGAGTTCTTCCAATTTTCTGAAAAACGGTATTTTTCACATCATAGAAAAATATGGGACCCTCTCGAAATCAACCCAAATAGAATACCATTTATATCATCCAAATAGAACGAGCCGTTTTTGAGAAATCGTTTAACAATTAACATAGATAAAAAACCCACAATTAAACATAGAACATCATCTTTTTTGAAGTCGGTTAAAAAGCTAAAACAATTCAAAATATAAAATTAAAATATTACGAAACTCAATAAAATATTACGAATATTATGTTTGGCAAGTATATGTGATACAATTCGATTATGTGTATTGTGTGTGTCAATTGTTAAGGTGCAAACACAATAGATCCGTTCCGTCCGCTCCGTTATATCTGAACAGTCAGTTTATATGTAAAACGGAAATTAAAACACAATGAACGGAGAGGCAAAAAGCGGAACGGACACTAAACACAAATGCAAACTTTTACGGAAGACATAACCAAAAATATTGTTTATTTTTTCTACATATTTATATATATAAGCAGATTTCATCAAATTTCATAAAATATGGATATAATTTAGCAAATCTATAAAATAATCTATCTATTTAGCAAATCTTTAAATAAAATATAAGTTTTTGGATAGTTACAGACGGAGAGGTTCTATTGTTTTTTATAAAACGAAAGGATTGAGGCGGATAAAAAACGAACGGAACGGAACGGATCTATTGTGTTTAAACCTTTATTCATTTGTTAATGTTATTATATGTTTTATTCTCTTATTCAGTCTAGTACTAAATATTATATGAATTGGATGTGTCGATTTTAGATACGTAAATCTAAAATCGACACATCGAACTCATAAAAAATTTAATACGAGACTGAATAAGTGAATAAAAAATATAATAACATTAACAAATGAATAACAATGACACACACAATACACATAATCGATTTGTATCGCATACTTGCCGAACATAATATTCGTTTGAATTTTTTACTTCATTATTTTTTTCATTTCTTCTTTATTTTTTATTTCATTGTTTTTTAAATTTCTACTTCTGTTTTTTTTGGAACTGTGTGCATGTATGTGTTTAAGATTCAAAATCAGACTGTAGTATGATAGAGATGAATATATGTAGTTAAATTTCTGTTCAAATGGTTACTTCCGTTCAAAGTTCTCATAACGCGCCTAAAGAAGTTTGACTTCAAAAATAGTTTCTCTCTCCCGCGGTTGTTTATAAAAAAAACTACCGAAAAAATAATACTCTGGATTTTGTAATCAAACAAAGATTTTTGAAATTTCATCAATGAAGAATCTATTTGTCATTAATGAAGAAAATTTGTCAGCAAATTTTCATATTTTGAGAAAAATACATAAATTAAATATTTGTATTTCAAATATTTTGACTTAAATAATCACTGGAAATAACTCATGAAATTTAATTTACCTTCTTAATTATTTTCACTCATTTTATAAAAATGAGCACAACTATGGAGAAAATATTAAATATTTTCTTGACATTTTAAATTTAGAATTGTTTTTAATTTATAATTGAATTTTGGATTTTTGAGATCAATTAAACTCAAGTAAGTAAAGAAGTAATTGGAATTTTTTCAATTTAAAGGTATGGTTTTGAAGTTTCTCAGAAATTGAATATTAAAGTTTGTGGTGGTAAATCTAAATATTAAAAAACAAATCAAAATGGATCACGTTTTTTTGTCCATCTTCAAACATACATTTTTGTAGTTACGTTTTCTCTATATTTATGTATAATCTAAGATTAAAACCGCAAACGTTTTTTTTTCTTTGAAGAAACGAACCACATTCTCTTCATCAACTGCAATATTTGAAATAATTGAAAACAAACTGACGCTAACCGTTTGTATGTGGATCAATCTCTTCCATTATGCAGAAATTTTTTTGAAGATGACAAGCAAATATTTAAAAATATACAAATTTCGTTGGATGTGGAATATAATTTGATGTGGTTGGAATACGTTATTCTATTGGCTATTTTGGCAACCACAAAAATTTGTATACATGTGTGTTGATTTGGAGACGTGTTGATTTGACGAAATCCAATAGATGTGAGATGAAAAAAACAAAATTTGGTCTGATTCTGAATATTTTTTTAATCGCAAAAATTAAATTAAAATAAGCTCTGAGCTATTAAACACTATTAAGATTTAATGCAATTCGTTGACTCAATTGATCAACTTTCTTTATTTCAAACAGCAATATAATATTCCCTGGGCCCTCGCCGATTTCATTAGATGATTGCCACATGTTTTATACTTCGTGAGGTGCCTGTCTTTGACGTGTCCGAAAACTTTAGATCTGCCATTTTCCTCGATTCAGCCGCTTTTTCAATCGACAAGCTCCGAAAAATGCCGATTGTCCGGGATCTTGTAAATTTTCTACAACAATTTTTTTAACTTGGGGTGGGATGGAAATATGTTTAAGGACACGAAGGTCATCTTGTCCGACCAAAATACGTCTGCAATTGTCGAGTTTAACAACAAGCAAATCTACAATATCCCGGACAATCGACATTTTTCGGAGCTTGCTAAATAAAAAAGCGGCCGAATTGACGAAAATAGCAGAACAAAAGTTTTCAGACGTCAGGGACAGGCGCCTCACGAAGTATAAAATCTGTGGTAGTCATTAAATGAAATGGGCGAGGGCCCTGGGAATATAAGATAGGTCCAAGCGAAAAACAATTTTTATCAACTCTGTGACAGTCAAAACATTTGTTAGATTTTACGTTAAGCGATCTTGGCTTTATACTTTTTAATAATTGCAAAATTTATCATAGTGCGTACTGCGTTAAATATGAATGCAGACATTTTTGTATGGTTTGTTAACTTTCTTAAATATTTAAATGTGTGTTCACATTAAGTATAGTCATAACTTAATAATAAAATATAAAGCTTTCCCACAACAAACAAATGTGTATACGTTATTTAGGTATCAACATCATTCAGGAAATTAACTCCATTTTATTCATGACATAAAAATGTTTGATTTTCTTGGATTATTTAACTCCATCAGGAGTGCGTTTCGAAATTAACCACGGTTAACCATGGTAATAATGTCATACTTAAAATATTGACGTCACATATTGAATGAAAACTACCAGTAATGCTGTCAAAGTTAAATTGTCAAAGAAAAAGACTGCTTAAAATTCAAAATTAATAAAAAATAATGCTAATTACGATAAATAAAACTAAAAATGTAGTGTATACTTTTTAGTTCTATAATTTATTTTTTAGTATTAGCTCCGAAAAATGATTACTTTTAGAACTGTTTAGAGTCCGCAAAATTGTATTTTAGCGGCCTAGTACTTAAAGTCGTTATGACAAGAGGGAATCAAAATTTCTTTTCATTTTATATTATAATTATTTTCAAATTATAATCACAATTGCTTTGATAAGTTTTGTTCAAAAATCAAACTTTTAGGTAGGCAAGAATACAAATTAAGCAATAAATTAGAAAAAAAAATCCTAAGAGCTAATACTAAAAAACGTTGTATGCAACACGTACGCAAATGGCTTTAGCAGACTCATCTTCATATTACAGACTCGGCTAGCGCCTCGTCCGGAAACATTACGATTCGTCCGCTAAAACCATATTTTGCGTACTTGTTACATAAACTACTATTTCAGTCTTCAGAATCAAATAAAAATAACTAACACATTTCACTAAAAATTATTAAATACGTAGTTTATAATAATTAAATAAACGATATATTCACAAAACAATATAATTTCTCACTTTTTTTCCAAAACTATTAAAACTTGGTTTTATTGTAAAACATTATAATGTGTTTTTTATTCGCCTACATATTAAAGTGTTACTTTATTACTGTGATTTGCGGCTTTAAAGTATCACTTTTCAACTATTTATTTTGTTGTCATAGCTACGTCCAAAAAAGTAAAAATAAATAAAAAAATTTAAAAAACTCACTTTTTGAAAAACGAACTAAAAAGTAGAAAATAAATTTTGCATTAACACCAGCGTTATGTCTTTTATAATTATATTTCCTTTGAAATTGTTAGAAGAAAAAATATTTAAATGGTATTTAACACATCTTAGCATAGATGCAAATATTAAATTTTTGACTAATTTAAAATGCTAATTTTCGATTGACAAACAGTTTTCCGTTCCCATTTGTTACATAAAATAAAAGTGGATGACGCATACATTAATATAGAAAAGGAACAAATGTATTCTATATTAATCTCTAACAAGAGAGACTACCAACGTTTATTCCCTTTCCTTTCTGAATGCGCCACCCACTTTTATTTTATGTAACAAATGGGAACGGAAAACTGTTTCTCAATCGAAAATTAGCATTTTAAATTAGTCAAAAATTTAATATTTGCACTATGCTAAGATGTGTTAAATACCATTTAAATATTTTTTCTTCATACAATTTCAAAGGAAATATAATTATAAAAGACATAACGCTGGTGTTAATGCAAAATTTATTTTCTACTTTTTAGTTCGTTTTTCAAAAAGTGTGTTTTTTAAATTTTTTTTATTTATTTTTTTATTTCAGAGTTTTTAGTTATATAATTTTACCTACAAATAAGTTAACCACATTATTTCACAGAAAATACACCATAAGTAAAACTAGCAATTAAATCACTTACCGAAAATTTAATATTCTTCGAAATTTAAAGTAATTTTAATAAGGTTAATTGCACTATAACAATTGTAATTATGTTGTTTAAACATGCAGTGTAAAATTTTAGTACGTTTCTTTGCTCATTGTATTAATTTAAGTTGTACATAAATTATTTAATATAAGATTTCGCAGATGTCAAGTTTTTTTCGGAAAAAAGGTATACTTTTATTTTTTTTTGTGTTCATTATTTATAATGTAAGTCCTTTTATCCATATAAAATGACACAAACATGTATGATGTCTATGATTATAATGATATACAGTATTACCGTAATTCCTTCGCTCAAAATGAGTCAACCAGAGGATGAGGATTTCAGTGCAATATAAGGTCTTTCAGAATGAAGAAAAATTTGAATATTTTTTTCTTCAGATTTATAAAGTTTTTTGCTTTTAAAGTTTTAGAAATACGTACTGACTGCTTCAACAAACTTGTCTTTTCAATTTGGGATCAATCACATAATGGGAAGTGAAAATCACATAGTGGGAAACTGAATCTCAAAATTTCACCCATCAAAGCTCTCAAGAGTCAAGTTAAATAAAAGTGTGTAAAAACCATTTGTATTTGTTTAAATTCTATGAAAAATGAAAATTTTTATCAAAGCAACCCTCAAATTCAAAATTTCATTATCCAATTAAAATAGTTGTTATCATTTGTTATCATAGCTACACAATAATTTGGAAAAAATAATAAATATTTTGTCAAAGGTTACTTGTTCCACATATTTTTATTTTAAAATTTATGAAAATTTATAATTTTAATTTAGAATAAACAACTTTTCTTAAAATATTTTGCTTGCGGCGAATAAAAAATAGTATATGATGCACGGACGTAAGCTATTTTGGACTTAATGTGGGTTCAAATCTCGGCTAGCGCCTCGATTTTCAAACTCCACATCCGACCAAAATCTTTAGTTTATACGTCCTAGCATCATAATGTACTATAAAAAATCGGTTGACATGTCATTTTAAATGTTTATACGTTTTGAAATAAGAACCTTAACCAACTCTACTGTCTAGTAGAGTAAAACAAAGTTAAAATAGTGACGTCACACTTTACTATGACAGTTTAACCATATAGTTTTGGAACGATGGTACATCTGTCATCCAGTAAATTTTTTACTTTGTGGTTAATTTTGAAACGGCATTTGGTAGAGTAAAGTAAATCACGGTTAACCACAGTTAATTTCGAAACGCACTCCTGTAGATTTTAAAGACGAAATCACATACATAGGCAATCAGTTACAGTGGCATTCATGTGTTTCTTTTTGATATTTTAAAAATAACAACTTCACAAACTCTTCTAAATAGAGCTTGCATCTTACACATTTTACAAATCGAATAAGAAATATTGTTTCAATTATTTTGATTAATCGAACCGAAAAGTTTCCGTTTTTGACAGTTTTATTTTGTAGCATAACAAAAAAACTAAAAATAAATGTAATAAAACGTTTTTAAAGTTATTTTTTTTCTATTCAAATAAGTTTAGAAATTAAATTTTAAATTTGATTTCATAAAATGAAATACGAAATTCTATTTTTATAACTCAATGCAGTATGCACCAACAAAATGTTTCTAATTTTGTGTTTTTAAATTATAATAGTACATTATGATGCTAGGACGTAAAGCTAAAGATTTTGGACGGATGTGGAGTTTGCAAATCGAGGCGCTAGCCGAGATTTGCACCCACATTAAGTCCAAAATAGCTTACGTCCGTGCATCATATACTATTTTTTATTCGCCGCAAGCAAAATATTTTAAGAAAAGTTATTTATTCTAAATTAAAATTATAAATTTTCATAAATTTTAAAATAAAAATATGTGGAACAAGTAACGTTTGACATAAATATTTTTCCAAATTATTGTGTAGCTATGACAACAAATGATAACAACTATTTTAATTGAATAATGAAATTTTGAATTTGAGGGTTGCTTTGATAATAATTTTCAGTTTTCATAGAATTTAAACAAATACAAATGCTTTTTACTTTTTTGGACGTAGCTATGACAACAAAATAAATAGTTGAAAAGTGATACTTTAAAGCCGCAAATCACAGTAATAAAGTAACACTTTAATATGTAGGCGAATAAAAATTAATTTTATGTATTTTTACAAATTCTTTATTCAGGTACTTTAGGTAGTAAAAAGTTTTCCATAAGTTTTAATTCAAAATTGTATTATATATTTCATATATTGTGTTGTAGAATTATAAGCCACTAAAACAGAATGTATTTAATTGAATTGAATGAAAAATTGCTTCGAATAGCAAAAGATTCGTAACAAAGTCTCATCTGAATTCCACTTCGAAGATAGAACCGGAATAGTCGTATAGATAAAGATCGTAATAAATTTTTTAATTAAAATCAGTCTATTTGCCATTCTGTACTAATTGGGATTTTTCTTTGATATCTATATAAGAATTTTCCAACTCGAAAAAAAAATCTATAAATGCCAGAAACAAAATCTTAATAATAATAATGGTGTATCCGATGTTGTTGCTATACAACTTAAAAGTATGCTCATTAAAAATCATAAAAGCAACTATAATGAATTTATAAATTACAACCGAACAAACTCTTAATAATTATTTCAAAGCTCATTTCCTTTTAAATTTAACAATAAAATACCAAAGCTTTTTCGTATTAACGAAAAACATCCAAAGAATTTTCTATCTAATTAGCTTTCTTATATTTTTTATTATTAACATCCATCAACCCTTAAAAACTGAAATAAAATTCCATAAATTTGCTCACGTTTTGCCATAAATCATGATGTTAAACGAAAGAAAATCAAATACAGGATGGAAAAAAAAGAAAATTGAAATTCAACAAAATATTTGACAAAATAGCAAAAAAATAAGATAAAAACGGAAGAATAAGGAAAAACAAGTTTGAAAAATAAATTAAAGATCAACATGTACTGCCATCAAACGGAAGAAAGAAATAAGCGAAAATTACGATTTGGGTGCAGTGTAATCAATTTTCTCTACTTTACTCATTAGCTTACACGTCATAGGTTTTTTGTGAATGTTCATTTCGGTAATAGCCCACATATTAAAAAAAAAATGTTTGAAAATATTACAAAATACGTTAAACACAAATTTATTATATTAAATTAATTAAACCGAAACATAACTTATATAAAACCGTTAAACAAATAAAAATGGTTTCGGTTGTGGTTTTTTCTGTTTTTTTTTTCTTGTTTCATAAAATCCATAAATTTTTAGAAAAACCGCTGATTTTATGCTTCATGAAATCTAATAAATTCCGAACAATTTTAATCTCAAAATAGATTTTACTTGATTTTTTTTTGTTAAACTTTTTGAGTTATTTTGAAAATTGTTGTGAAATATACCTAAAAGGCAGGAAACAGTAGATGTGAAAACTGACTGAATTTGAAAAATTGGGAGTTGTAAGGTTTATTAAAACTTATTTATTATTAGTTTCATTATTGATACGTTTGGCTTTCATATCAAAGTTGTGAAACTGATTCAAAATTTTTTAATCAGTCCATACATTTGAGGTTTCCATAGACGGTGTTTCATCTATGTTTAAATAAATTCATGCGAATGTACTTCTGGTCTTAGATGTGTCAAAAATTGACATCAAATCCTGATTTCTCACTGTCGAAACATAATTCTGTCAAAATGGCAGAATGCAAAAGACCTTTTGTCCAAACTGCAAAAAATATATTGATTCTTCGAAATCAATAGTCTATGATGACTTTAACCTACCATGATTTAAAAAATCGTTTATGAACTAGTGATGCACCTAGTCCTACAAATACATAAACCGTTCTCGATTTATAATTCATAATAACCGTCCGGTAAGTCGGCCAAGGTAGTTATTTTAATTTACATAGAGAAACAAACCGAAAATTCGGTAAGTTCTTCACAATTTAATTACTCTAAAGTATGAAAAGAGCAAAGTCTTATAGTTTATTACACTGAAATACGATTTTTAATTTATTTGTTTCTTATTATTTTATTTCAAAATATTTTAACACCAATGATGTGAAGCCGACCATTTTCGATTTCGTTGTACGTGTTTTTATTTTAGATCGATTTCATATAAAAATCTACCTACTCATCTTGGAATTTCGGAAAAATTTTGGTGCCAAACGACTATTTATGATAAGATATTTATGATATATTTGTGATATTTAACAAAGTTTTAAAAATTTAAGATATTTTAATAATTAAAGTGCCCGCCATTTTTGTTGTAACAGTTGTAATTATAGGTCGATATAGTAGTTCGCTGCATTAAAGCATTAGTGCATTAGTTAACATTAAATTTGATTTCATAAAATCCAACAAATTCCCAATTTTTGCCTTGGTCGTAAAATATTATTTTTTGTTTTCCTTTATTTTCTTCCCCAAAATTAAATTACGAAAAAATAATTATTAAAAAACAAAAATTATTTGAATTTCAACACAATCTCAAAATTTACTCAAGTAGGATAGCAGAGTAAATTGATATTACTTCGGTTTTGAAAAAACCTAAGCATTGCATTCATGAGCCAAAAGGGAAATTTTCAGCCCCACTTTTTTGGCATTTTTCGACGTTTTAGGACCTACTTATTCTAAAAATCAAAAAAAAAATATATGTCTGTCTGCCGTCCTGTCGGCCGGCTGTCACAACCGACGAAATCTAGAAAACGCCTGGAGAGATTCCAAAAATGTTTTTTCAAAAAATAGGTATTCTCAATGGTAAGAGTTGAAAGGACGATGTGTTCGATAGCTGTCCCGGAAGTGTGTCAAAAAAATCGTCAAGTGTGTCAAAACAAGGAAATTGGCGAGTAGGAACATTGAGTATGAGTAGGAACGAGTAGGAACATTGAGTTTGGAGAAACCTTGATGATCGGGATTTGTATGTGAGACCAAAATCTAGATTATTGCATTATATGTTTGTCAAAAAAATGTTGTCAAGAGTGTCAAAAGAATGATTTTCATTTTTTTTACACAACTTTTTGGAAAAAATTAAATTAATTATTTGTATGATAAGAAATTTTATTATTATTATTGAGAATTATGGCATTTCAAGTTTGTCATAAAAATGTCATAAAAATAAAAATGTTGTCACAAAAGAATGATTTTACTTTGGTTTATTTATATTTTAACACAATTTTTTGGAAAAAATAAAATTAATTATATGTATGACATGAGATTTTATTATTATTATAGAGAATTATGGCATTATAAGTTTGTCAAAAAAATAATATCAATTGTGTCAAAAGAATGATTTTCATTTATTTTTTTAGAAAAAAATCAAATTAGCTATTTGTATGGAATGAAATCTAATGAAATTATTATTATTGAGAATTTTATTGCATTATAAGTTTGTCAAAAAAAATATTGTCTAGTGTGTCAAAAAAATGATTTTTAGAATTGTGGAAAAAGTTTTAATTTTTGATTTTGTTATAATTTTTGCAATATATTTAAAATTTTGGAAAAAAATAAATTTTTGAATTTGTGAATTTTGTATATATTTTTAGTATTTTGAAAAAAGTTTCAATTTTCGATTTTGTAAGAATTTTTGGAATATTTTTAGAATTTTGAAAAATTTTAAATTTTTGATTTTATTATAATTTTTAGAATTTTGAAAAAAGTTTCAATTTTTAGAATTTTTGGAAAATTATTAAAATTTAGAAAAAGTTTTAATATTTGATTTTATTATAATTTTTGGAACATTTTTGGAATTCTGAAAAAAGTTTCAAATTTTGATTTTGTTTATAATTTTTGCAATTTTTTTTAGAATTTTTGAACAAAGTTTAAATCTTTGATTTTGTAGTAATTTTTGCAATATTTTTAGAATTTTGAAAAAAAACTGATTTTATTTAATTTTTATAATATTTTTGGAATTTTGAAAGGAATATGAATTTGTGATTTTGTAGTATTTTCTCGAAATTCTAAATGGAGAGGTTTTTGAGTTGTTTGCAGAGTGTATCATCTTTTCACTAAATTATGTTAATATATGATCTTTTATAATTTTCCGTTTTTTTGCGTTATAGTTTTGTAATAAATTTCTAAACAGAGATAAAATACTTGTACTTCTTCAGAGTTTTATGTTTGATATTGTAATAATTTTCGCTCCCCAAAACTAAAAACAATGTCCTCATAAAAGTTTTATGCCGAAAACTATATCAAAATCCTTAACCAAAACCGAAGTCTTGATATCTCAGAACTTGAGATTTCAGCCCCTCCATATTTTTTTAGTCGATTTGCAGATTCAATTTCAATTTCATCGAGAAATGGACCATGGCATTTGATTTCATTTTGTTTAATCGATGAAACATGTAAAGGGTCACAAAATCTTGATTTAGTCAAACAAACACTTTAAAATTTAAATAATTAATATTATATTATAAATAAATTTTAAAAATAAAAACATAGCAATCGGCTACACAAAATTTCGAAATTTTTAAAAACGTAGTAACCCACGTACAGCTTTGTAAACAATTTGACAGCTGTTTTTTTTTCTCGAAAACCTAAAATAATGGTTTTTTCTTGCAAGTCAGATGATTTTGGGTTGTGTTTAAGTTGTTTTTACTATATGGTATAGCAGAATTTTTTTGCCACCGAATTTTTGACAGATAGGACGCAGCAAGAGATAAAAGATGAAACAAAAAGTAAAACGGAGATGTATTATTTATTTTGGAATAAATTTGTTTTCAAAAAAATTATTTTATATTAGTTAAATTTATACTTCTAGTTTGTACCATTTGTTTGTTGTGATATTTGTTTACCTAGGCGTCGTTATTTTTTCGTTTTATTTTTCTACGTTTTTCAAAATTTTGTTATATCTCCTACAAAATTATTAATATTTCTACTAGTTTTTGGGTTTCTATTATAATTGGTTGAATTTCAATAGTAAAAATCTTGGAGACCATGCAGCCTTCTGGGAAAGAGAACCTATTCGACTAGCGATCTTATCCTGCCTTTCGATATACCAATTGCTGGTTCAGGGCGTATAAGCCTTCCTGTGGAGCTCTTTGCTAATTCTTTTTTTTTGTTGCCGAGATTCCCACTGTTTTTGAGCCCGAGATAGTTTTGATTTGAAAGTGTAGTTTTCCAGAGCTTTTCGAGCAGCCTGGTTATCACTACAAATATTATTAACCTTGCCACTTAAGCTCCGTTATCGAAGATTGCTTAAGCGCAGTCACTCGCATCGATGCTGCGTTTATGGAGAATACCTCAGCCGGAAAGATTGTTCAATATTCGTCAAGTGGAAACTATCTATCTGTGTAGATGTCCAACGACTTGGCCCCGCACTGTCCAATAGCAAATCAGCTACAGACCAGTCCTCTATTGTAGGAATTACAACTTAATACTGCTTGTGAAAGTCAGCTAAAGGTAGTGTGTCATCAGTCGGCATGGAAAAACCTGATTTTTCCCACACTCCCTGATAGTTGAAGCCTTTTTGTGGTCTTAAAAGCCTCCATTTCTAAAAATATATGCAAGAAAGCAAGCCCTAATAACACATGGAAACTCGATGTAAGTGTTGTCCTGAAAGTACTAGTGATACATAAGCAAGTAAGTCTTTCTACCGCCTCCAGTTTATTGATCACATTCCCAACAAAAGTTATCGAGAGTCATCAAGGGATTCAAAACTGACAATGAGATTGACAACTACTTTAGATAGCCAATAAACCATTTTTAGAGTCAGCCCCCATTTGCTCCCAGAAGTCCTCCTGCAGTGCCACAGAACTCGAGTTGCGTTTGCACTTTTAGTCTCCACATGAACAGCCCAATTGAGTCGTTTATCGAGAGTAGCACCAAGATACTTCACACTTTCTTGGAGTGTTAAATTTATTACTGACTGATTAAAGAAAGAGTGAATTTGTTTATTTTCCTTCTGTTGGTAAACGCAAAAAACTGTGTCTTAGAAGTATTGATCGATAGACCATTCTTCTAACACCAACTGTTAGTAACGTCCAGAGCGTGCTGCATTTTTCTGCGGAGATACTCCATATAGCTTCCTTCAAAAATAATATTAACATCATCGGCATTGCCGTATGTGCTTAGTCTCTTATAATTTAATTCCTAATGATGGTAGACCATCATGTCCCACAGCAGGGGTGATCTAAAGACCCCTTGAGGACATCCACGCTTCATACTTACCTGGATTGTGGTATTTTCCTTCGCATGAATAAACAGACATCGATATTTTAGCGCCTGTTATATCTACCTTAGGAGTGTTTTGTTCACACCGTATCTTTACGTTCCGTTAAGGAGTGACTCAAAAGTGGTTTTGTCGAAAGCTCATTTTATGTTAAGAAAAACGTCTATCCTTGACTAGCTGATAACCTTGATCGGCTAAGATCACCTTTAAATGATTGATTTAAAACCAATTGTTTTAGTTTGATTTGTGAGTTATTAGCTCTAACAACGATGCCATTAAATCCAATGAAATTCTTTAAAATGTAAGGACATCATTGAATTTGACTAATCACATTTCAATTACACCGATGATTTCCCTAGGGCAATTATCACGAATAATTCGTTTTTATAGTTTGCCACAATTGAAATTTCTAATACGTGCAATCAGTCGAAAAGAATAATCTTACGAACCCCAAATTTTAAAACAGCGACGCTGATGTATAGGCTGTCTTCCCTTCAACTCTGGAAACAAAATGTTCTATATACATATAGTAAGCTTATATCTATCAAATATGTAGTTCAACTAAACGCATGTGATCTTGATGAAAATTTCGGATTCACTTGAAATTGGAAGACTTAAAAATTGAACAAAACGGGAGGTCTCGTCCCGAACACCTGTAAATTTGAATCTTCAATAACTTCTAACCCTGAAGTTCAATCTTAGTGAAGCTAGACTGACCCTGGCTTGCAGATTGAGCTTAGAAGGCTTTTGCGAACAGACAACAACTGTTTCTGAGGGGTTGAATAGGAGAGAACGTTTCATTGAATTCATTTTAGAATTTTCTTATGAGTTGTTTGATTTGCTTGTAACGATTGTTTTTATCTTGTCATTTCTGACCTGTGTGTATTAGTTCAGAATTGATAATAAATAAATAAATAAAATGATTTGAGTTGTTCATATTTACTCCTTTGTTTTTGTGCAGTAAACCATTTGCGAATAAAGCTTTTGATCAACTGTATAAAACGTCCACACAAAATTGCATTAAATTTATGATAATAAAATTATTTGAATAATCGTATTTTGAAATAATTACCAACGTTAGCAATAGTAAAGCAAAACAATAACAACAACATCAGTAGCAACTATTTGGAAATAAAATTTATACAAATATCAAATTTAATTGTTTTGAGTAGTGTTAAATCACAGATGTGCTTGAAATTAATTTAGTGCTTATAACCTTTTTCTTCATTATTTATAGCGTGAAAATGATAATTATATGTTTTGTGGATGATTACAGAGTTTTAGTTTTCTATTTTCTATTTTTTGAAAGACATATATATTAAAATTAGTCGTAAAAATGAATAATTCGGTATTGTTCCCTCACTATAGATTGTCTGATGGATTAAAGAAAGAATTTATTAGCTTTCTAGCTTTCAAATTCTATAATTGAAGCTCAATGCCGTTATGGAACGAAGTGGTCGGGTTTGTGGCTTACTCAGAGCTTTTGTCATGAACTTCAACCAGTTCAAGATTTGGATACCATTTTAAACAAAATATGGAACATAAATTTTGAATAAAAACAGAAATAGTTTTTGTACCAACTGTTTATCGGCAGTGATAAATTAAAAACTAAAAATTATTCTACAATTTTTAAACTTTATGCACAAAATTTGGTCAATATTTGGAAAATATTTCTGTTTCACAAATTGTAAATTGCTTCTCTCTTTGTGATTGTAATCGTATTAATATTCCATGTTGATCCCAAAACAATACAATTTTGTGGTCGTTAACATAAAAAAGTAGAGATAAAGTAGTAGTATGGATGGCATAAATAATCAAAAATGTGCTTGAAATGCTTGATATAATGGAATAACATAAACAGAAGATAAGATTAAATAGCACAACTAATCCGAACAGTTTCCGTTCAAAACTTCCTCAACATTTCCACTTAAACTTTAAAATTTTTAAATATTATTCCTTATTTTTGTTCCACAAACCATTTCCAATTGAATTATCATCATTTTTGATTCGCCTTCTTTTTTGTTGTTGGTGTCACAAGAATTATTCCAGTTGCAATAAATCTTATTCATTCGTTTCTTTTATTCCTCTTATTTCCCATTCGAAAAACTAAAGCAACATTAATACAAAAAACTTTTTTATCAATTTTCACATGAAATATTTTGTTTTATTATTTTTCATTTCATTTTCTCAATGTCATTTTCTTAAAGACTTTTGGGAAACTTTTTTTTCTTGGAAAATATCAAAATGAAAATTTATTGTCATTTTGGTATATTAAGTGTTCAATTTTTCATAAAAAACAGAATAAGGAATAAAGTGTTTTGTTTACAAGAAACATTACAAAAAAATATAGAAAACTTTTAGATTCGATGTTTTTTTCTCTCTAGAAAAGCGACTTTTTCTTCTTCTGTATTTTAAATAAGTTTGAAATGGATTTGAAGTTAATTTGTTTGATTTCAGTTCAATTTGTTTTTGTTTTCAAAGTTTTTTGTTAGGGTTAAGATAATCTGTTCTTTATATCAGTTTGTGACATGCCAGTCTAGCCTTTGCATTATTCACTATACTTTTAACAGTTTTATCTGTTTATGTGTTTTGTTTAAGATTACCGTAACGTTGTTACTGGAATAAAATAAAATAAAGTTAAATAAAAGAAAATAAATAATGATTTAAAACAAGACGCAGATTTATCGAAAGTTGGAATTAACGTCGTTTGTCTGAAGGTGTCACTTGGTTGATGAATTAGTCACATTTTGTTTCATTTGTATTTTATTTTTAAATTTGATTTTCTTACTAATGGGATTGTGAAAGGGATTTTTCTGCACTTTAGAATGCAGTTATAAAGTTACGTTGAATAATCTTTAAGACAGATTCTAAGTGTATTTATTTCAATAATATAATTTTCTGAGATCTTAATAAAATATACTATACGAGGTTTTAGTAAGTTTTTCAGCAATGTTTTTGTTTCGTTACTTCGGATGAATTTTCCGCACATATGTTTTTGAAAATAAGAGTCAGTTAGCAATGGATATTTGAAAATTGAAAATGGATATTTAATGTAATGGATATTTGAAAATAAGTTTATGATGTTATGTATAAAGTTTGTCTAGATGCTTGACAAATATTCAGGTGTGCAGGTAGTGGATATTGGATAACGATAATTAATAACGAGTGTCAAACCAAACGCCACTTTAATTATACTCTCGATAACCTTGATTCCCATTTGATTTTTGTATTTTTTTGTTTCCTTGGCATCCTAATCTGTGAACACAGTTATATAGAGAAATTGCAAGCTGTTTATTTAATACTGTTTTCTGACCATATGGACATCTTTTTGTCAGCAACTCGTGGGAGCCAAATTTTCAAAATAAAATCAACAAACAAATAACCAGAAAACACCTGTTAAACTTTAAAAAATTCTTGCGCTAAACTTCAGGTTTATAGCACTTGTTCTAGGTACGAGGGTGGTCTTCAAAGCTAAAAGGACTAAAGTCTCAATCGAAAATAACACCTGCAGCCAAATTCTGTAACTGTGAAGCGGTGAAATGATAAGTTTTTTATCACTTCACCGCAAAAATATCTAAGTGAGTGAAGTTTTAAAACAATAAAGTTAACACAGACTTTTTGTTTGGCAATAAAATGAAATCGTTTCTTTTGTTGTTATTGACATTTGACATAATGTCAAAAAACACCAAAACGTCAATGTGATTTGATTTTTTTAAATTGCATTTCTGAATTAAATCCCGATTTATTTTTCAAATTTTATTTCTAAAATATCTATATATACTTAAATTTGTAAAAATTTACTTTTAACTTAAGTTCAAAGTCAACATTAACATTTAATTTTATGTATTTTTGACGTTTGACATTGCGCCGGTTGCTATTAGATGTTTTAACACTCACATTGCATATAGAATCGCAAAAATGATAAACTGATAAAAAATTAATGATAAAATTGAAATAAAAATTTTTTTAACACTTCACCACTTCACAGTTACAGAATTTGACTGCAGCAGCCGAATTCTGTAACTGTGAAGCGGTGAAGTGATAAAAATTTCTTCGTTTCTTTTCATTAAAAAACTTATCACTTCACCGCTTCACAATTACAGAATTTGGCTGCAGCAGCCAAATTCTGTAACTGTGAAGCGGTGAAGTGATAAGTTTTTTATCACTTCACCGCAAAAATATTTAGGTGAGTGAAGTTTTAAGACTATAAAGTAACACTGACTTTTTGTTTGGCATGAAACAAATGAAATCGTTTCTTTTGTTGTTATTGACATTATGTCAAAAAACACCATAACGTCAATGCGATTTGATTTTTTAAAATTGCCTTTCTAAATTAAATACAGAATAATTTTTCAAATTTAATTTCTAAAATATTTATATATAAATTAAAATTATAAAATTGTATAAATTTTGAAATAAAAATATGTGGAATAAGTTACCTTTGACAAAATATTTGTTTTCTTTTCCAAATTATTGTATAACTATGACAACAAATGATAACAACTATTTTAATTGGATAATGAAATTTTGAATTAAAGGGTTGCTTGCTTTGATAAAAATTTCTATTTTTTTTTAGAATTTAAACAAATACAAATGTTTTTTACTTTTTTGGACGTAGCTATGACAACAAAAGCAATGGTCAAAAAGTGATACTTTAAGGCCGCAAATCACAGTAATAAAGTAACACTTTAATACATCTATGTGCCTATAGGCGAATGAAAATAAAGTTTTTGCGTGGACATTTTGTTGACGTAGAAGCAATGATTTCAAAAGTGGTAGTGAGAAATGATAGCATAATTTTCAATTTTTATTTTTAAAAATATGAATGAAGACCAGTTCGGATAAAAATTAGCAATCAAATAAGTTTTGAAGTAAACAAAAAAAAAATTTAAATGACTTGTTGAGTTAGTAGAGGAATGTCATCTCTATATAGAATATTATACAGAACAAAAATAGATTCACAAATGTTCACAAACGGCTCATGCCGTTTAATATGCGCTTTCTTTACTGGTAGGTTATTAAAAAAGTTGCAAAAATTGTAATCGTGATGTCATTTAATGGTCAGCAAGGGCAGTTAGAATAGTTGCAATACATTCGATGAAGATGAATACAAACACATTTACAAATTACAAAAATACACACATTTATTTTTATAAATAGAAGATAATGATGCAAAAAGAATTAAAATTTTATTTTGGAGTTTTGTATTAAACTTCTAGGCATGTGTGAATGTGTGAATTCATAGGATGAGAAATATTTCTATTTAGTCAACATCCTGAGTCATTGTACTCATTATTGATTGTTGCAAATCAATGCAAAACTAATATCTGACACACGGTCAATATATTGCAATATATAGACAACATTATGGGAATATTAATTTTTTTGGAGTTTTGTGAGTGATTAAGCTTAAAGTAATTGTTGAAAGTAATATTCCCGACAGTAAGTAAATATAGTCGGGATTGAATTTAAACTTATCAGAGACATCATCCCGAAAGACGTTGTCCTGCATGATATTTCAAGCGATTAGGATATTAAACAAAGTATGAAATGAAAGGCAAATAATATAATAATTTCATTATTCTTTATTTTGAAATAACATCAATTTTTCTAAAATCAATTCGTTATAATCATTATTGCTTGTTTAATTTTATCTTAATGCGAGTTGATGAACAATATTTTTAGTCAATTCCTGAGGAGGATAAATGAATAAACTTGACGGTTTTCAAATGCGAGAACACGCCATATATAATTGGTCATGTGAAAAGACCGGATTTTCTAGATCCAACCCACAAATCGACATTATTTGACCTTGTGACTTATCAATAGTCATTTGGTAATTTGGGAAATTTGGGAATTTTGGGAAATTTAAGAAATATGGGAAATTTGGGAAATTTTGGGAAATTTGGGATATTTGGGAAATTTGGAAGATTTGGGAAATTTGAGAAATTTGGGACATTTGGGAAATTTGGGAAATTGTTTCTTTAATTTCTAATCAATAGAAAATAAAAAAAATTAGTGAAGGAATTTAAATAAAATTTTATTTTTCAGGGTGTCAAGGGTGTCAAGGGTGTCAAGGTGTCAAGGTGTCAAGGGTGTCAAGGGTGTCAAGGTGTCAAGGGTGTCAAAGAATAATTAAATGATTAATTAATTTCTGTGTAGATAATAACGGTGATGTGACGGTTTATACTTCATCGAGTCATAAACAGTTTGAGTGTAGCGTTAGACATAGTGTAGCGTCAGATAGAGTGTAGCGCAAACAATTTTATGTTTTTAACGCAACATTTTTTGGGAGTCGCATTAGAAGTTTTACTTCAATAAGAAAAAATTTTAAAGAAAACACATATGAAAGAAATGTGATAAAAAACCCATTGAACTAATGTTCAATATGGAGAGAACGGCCAAATGCGTTTTCAACGCTGATGAAATTACTTAAGGGACAACTGCTTCATAACAATATCAAGAGTATAAAATGTATTATATCAAAACCAACAAAATAAACTATAATCGTCAAAATTTTGACAAAATTTCTATAAAAATAGTTTCTACGCGTGCTTTTTAGTCCCTGGGCCTTCACCTACATAATTTTGTGATTACCACATATTTTATACTTTGTACTGCGCCTGTCCTTGACGAGCACGAAAACATTTGTTCTGCGATTTTTTTCAAATCGGCCGCTTTTGCTTTCGGCAAGCTCTGAAAAATTCCGATTGCCCGGGATCTTGTAAATTTTTGTTTTTTTTAACTATGGGGGTTGGAAATTTGATTTAGAACACAAGGATAACCTTGGCCGACAAAAATTTCTCTGCTATTGTCTAGTCCGACAACCCGAACAACCAAAATGTCAGTCGTCGGACTCGACAATAGCAAACACATTTTGGTCGGACAAGCTTACCCTCGTATTCTAAAACAAATTTCCAACCTCCACAGTCAAAAAAAATAAATGTGGTAGCAAATTTACAAGATCGCGGGCAATCGGCATTTTTCAGAGCTTGCCGAACGCAAAAGCGGCCGATTTGAGAAAAATCATAGAACAAATGTTTTCAGGCTCGTCAAGGACAGGCGCATCACGAAGTATAAAATATGTGGTAATCACAAAATTATGTAGGTGAAGGCCCAGGGACTATTTATTACGTCTAAAATAAAAATTAAAAAATAACTTGACTGCAACACCCTCGTTAAATAATTAATAAAGTATATATCCCAGTTAGAAGTGTTATCGATCAGTTATTGATAAACACTCGATAATGCAGCGTCTATATATCGATAACGCGTCTACATCAAGCCATCTACATCAAAATGAAATTTCATCGATAATTTTTGTTCAAATCTGTGGCAACATATTATCGATTGTTACTTTCGATAACGCAATCAATTTTCCATTGTCAATAACTGTTATTGAAAAAGTTATTGAAGCCGTTATTATAGGTTTCAATACAATTGATATAAATAAAAAACTGGGTGGTTTTAATATTATATTAATTTTATTTTCAAACATTTTATTTTAAAAACGGTTACAATATTACTTCGGTCTGAAAGACCTAAGTATTACATTCATGAGCTAAAAGTAAAATTCTTGCCCCCACTTTTTTTGGCATTTCTCGACGTTTTAGGTCCTACTGATTCTAAAAAAGGAAAACGAAAACCGGCCGTACGTCAGTCACAACCTACGAAATCTAGAAAACCGCTGAGCGGATTTCAAAATTTTTTTTTTCTAAAAATAGGTTTACTTAATGGAAAGAGCCGAAAGGACGATGTGTTCGATGACTGTACCAAAAGTGTGTCAAAACAAGGAAATTTGCATATTTTTTGCTTATAAAACTTTCATTTTAAGTGATTACGAGTAGGAACATTGAATTTGGAGGAATCTTGATGGTCGGGATTGGTATGTGAGACCAAAATCTAGATTACTGCATTATAAGTTTGTCAAAAAATGTTGTCAAGTGTGTCAAAAGAAAGATTTTTATTAATTTTTTTACCCAATTTTTTGGAAAAAAATAAAATTAATTGTTTGTATGACATGAAATTTTATTTTTGCTATAGAGAATTATGGCATTATAAGTTTGTCAAAAAAATATTAATAAGTGTGTCGAAAAATGATTTCATTTATTTTTTTAGCCAATTTTTTGGGGAAAAAAAATTCAGCTTTTTTTATGACGTAAATGTAATTGAACATGTAACTGGACATGTAAATTTTTGAATTTGTTATAGTTTTTGAAATATTTTTAGAATTTTATATTTTGTTAAAGTTGTTTGTAAATTGACTGGTATATTAAATATTTCTTGGATTTTTAAATTAAAAATTTTAAATTAAAAATGTTAATTGCACCTTTTTCCAGTCTGGTTTTATTTAAATATTAATTTTTAATCAATTAAATATTTTAAATTTAATCAGACGATATTTCGCCAATTGTGGCATTTTCAAGTGTATCATATTCATAAATAATTAACAATAAAAATTTTTTTTACAAAATATTCAAGTACAACTAGAAGTAAAAATGAAATTATTATTTTTTTTTTCTTTTTGAATTTAAAGGTACATATATTTAAAAGGTGTATGTAGGTTTTTTTTGTAAATTTTCGGTATCTGTTTTAAAATTTATTGAGTTCGGTTTTAGCCAAATGAATATATGCTGATTCAATTATTTCTCTCTTTTTCGTGTTTTTTCTGAAGAGATAATTGAAGGATGTTCCTTGTTCCAAATGTGTTGATTGTCAATTGAAGGGTGGGTGAGAGCTGTAGTTTTTTGTTTTAATTTACTTTTGTGACCATAAATTCTTTCTTCCAATCTTTGGCTTGTTTGTCCAATATATGATTTTCCACAACAACAATTAATTTTGTAAACAATAACAAACTATTTCTTCTTATTAATTTTGTCCTTAAGATTAGTAAAATATATTTGTTGTGATTCGTTTATAATTTTAGTTGAAATTCTCACTATTTTCATTTTTTGTCTTGAAATTTTAAAAAATGTGTATTTTATTAAAAAATAAACAAATTTGAAATTTTGTTATTATTACTAATTAATTTGATTAATTAAAATATTTAACACTAATTTAGATATTCTTATTAATTTTATTTACATAATTATTCGTTTTAATGTTCACTGACGCTTGTATGACCAATATGACCAACCTTGGAAGACAAAACTTTGCGTATCGTAACGAAGGCCATTTCGATACGCATTTGGGTATCGAAATGACTTTATTTTAGACGCAAAATAGAAAAAAAAGTTTTTGATACTATCTGTCAGATTTGGAATATACGTTATAGATAGAGCCAAAAATATTATATAATAGAGCCAAAAATATTATTATTTGTACTAGTTCCATCAGGGAGTTGGTTATTAGTTAATTGTGAAGATTATGGTTGTTTTTCAAAATTTGTTAATTTGTAATTGTGTTCAATAGTTAATTTTTTAATTAGTTCTAAAGGATAATTGTGATTTTCCAAAATATTTATCATATTTTATCAAATATTTTTAGAATTTTGAAAAAAGTTTGTGTTTTTGATTTTGCAATAATTTTTGCAATATTTTTAGAATTTTGGAAAAAGTTTCAATTTTTGCAATATTTTTAAATTTTTGATTTTATTATATAAGTTTGTCAAAAAATGTTGTCAAGTGTGTCAAAAGAAAGATTTTTATTTATTTTTTTACCCCATTTTTTGGAAAAAAATAAAATTAATTATTTGTTTGGCATGAAATTTTATTATTATTCTTGATAATTATAAGTTAGTTATAAAAATAATGTCAAGTGTGTCAAAAAAATGATTTCATTTATTTTTTTAGATAATTTTTTGGAAAAAACTTTAGCTGTTTGTTTACGTAAATATAATTGAACATGGAAATTTTTGAATTTGTTATCGATTTTGAAATATTTTTGGAGTTTTGAAAAAGTTTTAAATTTTGATTTTGTATTTTTGAATTTTGAATTTTTGGAATAATTTTAGAATTTTGAAAAATTTTAAATTTTTGATTTTATTATTTTTATAATTTTGGAAGAAGTTTCAATGTTTTATATTGTTATAATTTTTGCAATATTTTTAGAATTCTGGAAAAAGTTTGAATTTTTGAATTTTTAAGAATTTTTGGAATTTAGAATTTATTAGAATTTAGAAAAAGCTTAAATTTTTGATTTTATTCTAATTTTTGGAATATTTTTGGAGTTTTGAAAAAAAAATAGAATTTTTGAATTTTATATATATATATTTAGAATTTTGAAAAAAGTTTCAATTTTTGATTTTGTAATAATTTTTGGATTATTTTTAGAATTTTGAAAAATTTTAAATTTTTGATCTTATTATAATTTTTATAATTTTGGAAAAAGTTACAATTTTTGATTTTGTTATAATTTATGCAATATTTTTAAAGTTTTTGAAAAAAGTTTTAATCTTTGATTTTGTATTAATTTTTGAAATATTTTTAGAATATTGTTTGAAAAAAGTTTGAATTTTTGATTTTGTTTAATTTTTATAATATTTTTGGAATTCTGAAAGAAATATGAATTTGTGATTTTGAAATATTTTCTCGAAACGTTAAATGGAGAGGTTTTTGAGTAGTTTGCTGATTGTATAATCTTTTCACTAAATTATGTTAATTTATGATCTGTAATGATTTTCCGACGTATTGATGTTTCGTGTTAGTTTTGTAATACATATCTAACCAGGGATAAAAAAATACTTGCACTTTAACAAAAAGTTATGTTTGATATACATCGCTGCCCAAAACTAAAAACCATGTCCTCATAAAAGTTATTTGCTGAAAACTATATCAAAATCCTTAACCCAGACCTATGACTTGATATCTTAGAGCTTGAGATTTCAGTTCCTCCATATTTTATTTATTTTTTTACCCAATTTCTTGGAAAAATAAAATGAATTATTTGTATGACATGAAATTTTATTATTATTATAGACAATTATGGAATTATAAGTTTGTCAAAAAAATGTTGTCACACTTGACAAAAGAAAGATTTTGATTTATTTTTTTACCCAATTTTTTGGAAAAAAATAAAATTAATTATTTGTATGACATGAAATATATTTGTATGACATGAAAGTTTATTATTATTATTATAGAGAATTATGGCATTATAAATGTGTCAAAAGAATAATGTCAAGTGTGTCAAAAAATGATTTCATTTATTTTTCAGCCAATTCTTTGGAAAAAAAACTTAGTTGTTTTTTGATGTAAATGGGATGGAAATTTTTGAATTTGTATAGTTTTTGAAACATTTTTGGAATTTTGAAAAAAGTTTATATTTTTGATTTTGTAATAATTTTTGCAATATTTTTGGAATTTTGGAAAAAGTTTTAATTTTTGATTTTGTTATAATTTTTGCAATATTTTTAGAATTTTGAAAATTCAATTTTTGATTTTTAAATAATTTTTGGAATATTTTTGGAATTTTAAAAAATTTTAAATTTTTGATTTTATTATAATTTTTGGAATTTTGAAAAAAGTTTCAATTTTTGATTTTGTAATAATTTTTGCAATATTTTTAGAATTTTGGAAAAAGTTTGAATTTTTAAGATTTTTTGGAATATTATTGGAATTTAGAAAAAGCTAATAATTTGATTTTATTCTAATTTTTGGAATTTTGAAAAAAGTTTCGATTTTTGATTTTGTTATAATTTTTGCAATATTTTTAGAATTTTGAAAAAAAAAGTAGAATTTTTGAATTTTATATATATTTTTAGAATTTTGAAAAAAGTTTCAATTTTTGATTTTGTAAGAATTTTTGGAATATTTTT
Source organism: Diogma glabrata (assembly GCA_963693315.1). Taxonomy (NCBI): domain Eukaryota; kingdom Metazoa; phylum Arthropoda; class Insecta; order Diptera; family Cylindrotomidae; genus Diogma; species Diogma glabrata. Next base: position 74,891,474 of record OY856187.1, read on the forward strand.
AGAATTTTTAAAAATTTTAAATTTTTGATTTTATTATTTTTGGAATTTTGAAAAAGTTTCAATTTTTGATTTTGCAATAATTTTTGCAATATATTCAGAATTTTGGAAAAACTTTGAATTTTGAATAATTTTCTGAATATTATTGGAATTTAGAAAAAGTTTAAATAAATGATTTTATTCTAATTTTTGGAATATTTTTGGAACTTTGAAAAAAGTTTCAATTTTTGATTTTGTATTAATTTTTGAAATATTATTAGAAGTTTTGAAAAAAAATTTTAATCTATTATTTTGTAATAATTTTTCGAATTTTTTTAGAATTTTGAAAATAGTTTAATTTTATTTAATTTTTACAATATTTTTGGAAATTTGAATGAAAAATGGATTTGTGATTTTGTAATATTTTCTCGAAACGCTAAATGGAGAGTTTTTTTAGTAGTTTGCTGAGTGTATCATCTTTTCACTAAATTATGTTAATTTATGATCTGTTATAATTTTTCGGCAACGTATTGATGTTTCGTGTTAGTTTTGTAATACATATCTAAGCAGAGATAAAAAAATACTTGTACTATAACAATGAGTTATGTTTGATATACATCGCTGCCCAAAACTAAAAACCATGTCCTCATAAATGTGTTTTGCCGAACTATATCAAAATCCTTAACCCAGACCGATGTCTTGATATCTCAGAGCTGTGAGATTTCAGCCCCTCCATATATTACATTTAAATTTATATAGAATTTATATCTAATAGAAACAACAATTATGTATTTTGATGAAATTGAAATATGTATATAACTTTAATTTTAGGTTATAGATTAGCACTATCTATCTTCTATATAATTCGATGTCTGTCTGTCTGTCTGTTCGGGATAAGCAAATGGCTGAATTGACTTAGATGAAACTTGACATACATACAGAAAGGAATGTCAGGAATGTCATAGGTTACTTATTTTCATAGAACATATAGTTTTTAATATATAATTTTTATAATAGAATTCTCCATTACTTAATTCATAGCAACGAGTTTGCCTAAATGTTGATTACATACAATTGGTTTTTATTTGTTCTAATAATTATATATATATATATATATATATATATATATATATATATATATATATATATATATATATATATATATATATATATATATATATATATATATATATATATATATATATATATATATATATATGTATGCGAAGCCCGCGGGATACCCCCTAGTATAATATAAATATTAAAAAAATATATACTTATTTCTTATATATAAAAAAATGAACATATAACTTTTTAGATTTTTGTTTTGTCAGAATATTATTTTATAAAAGGTGTTTTATAATATAATAATTATTACTTCAATTTATATAAATCACAACACAATCATCACTTTTAAAATTTTACAAAATGTCTGACTGTGAGGTAGCGCACTCAGATAACAATTTATAGTTTTTCCTTTGTTCTCCTGGTCGAGAAAAAAATCAATACGTTTGTTTCCATAATGGATTTTTAGCTGGGATGTTCTTTGCAAAAGATTTCCTTTACGATCTTCATACATAAATAGCTATTATGTCTACGATATCGCTAGACAAAAGTAAAAATTCGTTTTCTTCAACTAAAAAATATAAAAATATGAGTCAGTATATTATATCCAGAAGCATCATTGAATAAAAAATATCAATCCTGGATAGAGGACAATATGAAATAAATTGTTCTACCATTGCTCTATTATTGTTCATCGAACCAAATGAAACCATTTGCATTATTGTTATTGTTATTATAGTTTTACCAACAACAAAAATAACAATTTTATTTTAATTATAATTATTTTAATTTGCATTAACAATAATAATCGTGAACAAAAAAAAAGTTATTGGATTTTTGAATCCATGGTTCTTCCATCAACTAACTGTTCGGTAAATAATATTTATTTTTTTTTTCTGTTATTTAAAATCGTTATACAAACAAAACTGTAAACAATTAAAAATAAAAACGAAATATTAATAAATTTGATTTAATTTATTTTTATTGCACCATTTTTGAACGTTGTTTGCGTTGTTATATTGGAAAATAAAAAATATTCCATACAAAAAAACGAATAAATTAATTAAAAAATATTTTCAACGAAATTAATAAAAATTTGTTGTAGTTTTTATTATTGTAAGTGATTATCTCTTTTATAAAAATTAAATTTATTGAATTTTAATTGGCCTTATAATTTATTTGGTTTCTGATTTTATTTTTGTGAAAGGCGAGAGGTGCAGGAAAACAAAACAAAGAGAGGATAACCTTAATATAAATAGATCATGTTTTCTGTAATGCAGAAAGAAATCGAGTCATGGTCAATGGATTATACCAAATGTATTCGACAAGATCGGCAAAATAAATTATGTTTCACATTCAGTGGATAAATAAAAGTGAAAAAGCTTAATATTGATCAAATAAAAGCTGAAACCTTCAGGCTTAGGTAATCGATTTTTACTAATCGGTAAAATTCACTTTATTTTGTTACCCTGAAGTACTATCTAATTGGATAAAATCCATTTTGTTATTCGGAATGTATGTCTCTTAACCCCATTGTTGATTGAATCTTTGTTTAATTAAACTCAGTTTAGGTTCTTTTGATGCAGTTTCAGGTACATATTTTATCTTTAGCACTTTTATAGACGGCACATCTCCCGCCATTTTCTTCTTGGTTCTTTTTTGTATGTTTTGGTAATTTTATAGCCATATATGTTGTTTCTAGTTATCTTTCATTACTAAGGCAAAACCGTAGTTTTACATACAGCTTCATTGTATCCAGTAGTAAATATTTTTTTTTGTAACACATGCATAAAAAATATTCAATTTTGTACTAGAATAGAATAAAAGAAAAATCTCCTTTTCCCCACATATGACCACAAAATACTACGTATGCCTGGCACGCACGCCGTCTGCATGTGAGATTTGTAGTGAAATCTATCCTATATATAATATTTTTATAGCACTAAAATATCAAAATAATAATTTAAATAACTTACCATATAGTAAAAACAACTTAAACACATTGCATCAAATTGCAAGAAAAAACAATTTATTTGGGTTTTCAAAGTTTACTATTTTGACAGCTCTTAGTTGGATTACTATGTTTTTTTGTAAAACCGGTAGTTGGATTCTTATGTTTATTTTTTCGAGCTAGTATAACTTACAACTATTACAACGAAGATGGCGCACTTTAATTATTTAAATATCTTAAATTTGTTTATAACTTTGTTAAATAAATGATTAAATTAACAATTAAATAAATATTTATAAATTTTATGCATTTGTTACAAAAAATATTGTGTATTACTAGTGCGAATGCGTTTTCCGAACGCGAGTTGGAATTCGCACTAGTAATACAATCTACTATTGTAACACATGGAAAATGTATAAATGGAAAACATTATGGTTCATTCTTGAAGGTGTATCAAATTAAAAAAGCGAGCTTCTCGTTAGTGTCGCACCACTTAAAATTCTTCTGACGATATTTATACGAAACGAATACATTTCTCTGTCTGTTCGTCCATCATTCTTGTTTCATTTGTTGCAAAAAACATACACGACTAATTTGTATCACATAAATAAATGTGTCATATTGAAATATAATATAGTCATTGATATAATATACAGCAGTTATGATTTTAAGCTTTGATAGCTGTTCTAATTTTTTTCATCAGAGGAATATTACGGCTCAGCAAAGATAAAACGAGCATCCTTTCAAATCGCAGAGTAACTAAGTAACACACATAAGTTTCAAAGGATGTTTTTCTGACACCATTGTGTTGGTTGATTGTATTAGGTGAGAATTACACGAGAACTTGACAAAGGTGGTTGTACATACACACAAGATTTTTTATTGCAGCTATTTTACTGAATAGACTATACACAGTCGTGAGCCACAAAAAAAAATAATCTGACATTATTAAAATCCATAAATTTATGAAGAAAAAGCAAACAAATAAATGTTGTTGTTCTCAACAACAAAAATGGTATTTTAACATAAATAAAGACAAAAAAAAACATATTTTAATGTATTTTTGTATGTATGTTGTTATTGTAGCTGACATTTAATTTTTATATTTGTAAGCTTTAAATTTTTGTGTTTGTTTGCAAAGAGCTTGATTGTTGTTCCTATATTAATGTTCTTAGTCGCCTTGTAAAACAATGTGTTTGATTGGTTGAAGTTCGAAACAGATGTGTCATGATTATACAATTCAAAACAGAAGCTCTGAATATTGAGTGATTGAATAAATATGAGTTATTTTTTTGTGTGTAAAATATTGCACTTTCGGTTCCTTTTCTTTTCAGTTTATTGAAGTACCAGCAAATTTTAAAAAGTAATTTATTATCAGCCGCGTTTTTGTATGTCGATAGACAATTAGTTTTTGCTAATATGAACTCCTTATTTTTGTTTAGTTTATTAAATTTTTTTGAAGTTTTTTATATGCAGTTTTATATTTCAAGATGGCACTAAATTTTTTAAATTATTTTATAAAATGTTTTATATTTCAAAATGGTTCACGATTCTTTCTGTGCTAAAAAACAATCAGGTTTTGAATATTGAGGATTGTGTTTTATTCATATTTGTATATGGTAAACTGAAAAAAATTTGTAGGTAAAATACAGCAGACAATTGTCTGTTGAATTTACTCAAAGGAAATGTTTGAATTTGATCGTTTTAACAAACATGTCTGTTATTTACCAGTTTTCAATAAACATGTTTGTTAAATAGTTGTTTGTTGAATTTTGTTGTTGAATGAAATAAAAGAAAATCAAAATTATAAAATAAAACTGAAAAAAGTTTGAGGTAAATGGTGTGAAATTTATTGAAATTAGTGTAAGTAATAATAAAAGTGACATTGAAAAATAAAAAAGACAAATAAAAAAGATCGGTTTAAAAGAAAGTGTGAAAATATTCAGTGAATTGCAACTGTTAATGAAGATCTACAAAAGGTCTTATATAGTTGAAAATCTTGCAAAGTTAATCTAATCAAGTTGATAAAGATGAAAATGTGGTGCAATCAATCAGCAGATGAACATGATTATTGCTGAGCGATGCGTTAAAACTCAAGATTATTTTTATAATTAAAATAATATAAAATAAACACAATCATATTTTTGTATTGTTGTTCACTTGAATGTTTATTTTAATAGAATAATGATAATTTAATAAAGTTTTACATTTACACATTTTTTTGATATTTCAAAAGACAGAGACATCTTATACAGTATATACTTTTTAATATTGCAATAAAATTAGATCTAGTAGTGAGAATTGTTATTAATCAAAATGATGCAAACATTTAGGGTAAATATGAGTTTAAAACAATTACAACTAAAACTGCTCGAATTCATAACATCTTCTTAAAATATAGAGCTGCTCCTTTCTTTAGGAAAAATTTAAGAATTTAATAGAAATAGAACATAACCTTACTAATTATGTATCATATTCTACATACATCAAAAAAGTATAAATTTTAGTAAAACAAATATAATTTTTACAAAACTCAAATACAAAATCATGTTTTTTTCTAATTTTCTTTTGTCGATTTAGAGTTGGGTTATAAAATCAACATTTATCATTGTTACAAAGAAATTGCTATACATTTCATGAAATTAATTCAAAGAATTATTTGTGATATTACATCACTCCGATGGACGTAAGACTGAATCTAACAAAATATGGTGTGCAATTTATGAAATCTTTTTGCTATCCTCACAATTGTCGATAGATCTAGTTTCGAACCGATAAGAACTTTTTATTACACTTTAAAAAAAGTATATCATTCTCATCAGGGCTAGCCGACTAGATACACTACCAATAAAAGTTAACGCTATATAAACCAAAATTGGTCTACTGCTCTAGCGAAGTATAAGAAAACAAACAACTTTCATTAACATGTATTTATTAGACTCAGGTTTAGTCAATATATTTCTTTAGTTGATCAATATTGTTGTTATACTCTTACAAAGTTAGAACTGGATAACAAACTTGTATCGGCGAGAAGAAGATGACCATCTTCACTTGTGTCTATAGAAACATTTTCTACAATTAATTCAATGCATTATTTGTGATATTCCAATTCTATGATCCAATTCTAACTTGGTTAGAGTATAATAACAATAGTGATCAACCGGAGAAATAAATTGAATAAACCTGAAACTAATAAATATATATTTATGAAAGTTTTTTGTTTTCTTATACTTCGCTAGAGCAGTAGACCAATTTTGGTTTATAAAGCTTTAACTTTTTTTGGTAGTGTATCTAGTCGGCTAGCCCTGATGAGAATGCTATACTTTTTTAAAGTGTAATAAAAAGTTCTTATCGTTTTGCAACTAGATCGATCGACGATTGTGTGGATAGCAAACAGATTTCATAAATTGCACATCATATTATGTTAGATTCAGTCTTATTATTTCATGAAATTATTTGATAAAAATCCAAAAAATAAAACTTCAAAAGTTAACAAAGGTGTTCGTTATTTTAACAGTCTGATTGTTGTTTTTGTTCGTAATAATCGACCTGATGTCTGTAGAATTTACAAACTGTTCATTAAAAATAATTTGTAAAACAAATTAAACTGATATCAGTATGTTAAATCCAACAAAAAAATTGGAGGATCCAAACTTACTGAAAAATGTATGTTGATCAATGGCGATTTCTTTTAATTTAATAAGCATTTTAGGGTGAGTATATAACAACATAAACGGTTTTTAAAACAATGCTCAACATTATACGGGTATTGTTTAGCAAAAGAAGATTAAAGAAAGAGACGAGAAAAAAGTTGAAGTTGTAATGTTGTCACATAGCGATGAATACACGAATTGCGTAGAGTCAGACAACGCCAAAGATAGTGTTTTCAATTTAAAAATTAACTCTATGAAAATTTTTGAATTCGATAAGTTTTAGTTTGTTCGCAAATCACCGATTATTGCGATGCGTTCGATTATTGCGATGATCTTTGTTTTTTAATTTTGTAGCCTACAAAAGTGTGCTGTATTTTAATCCATATTCTCTAGTCTTAGTCTCTTAAGAACTATTCAATACTTTTTTAACATTAAATAGTGGTTCGAAAACAGTTTCTGCCAATTCAAATCACACGCAGATCGATTTCCCTACTGTCACCAATTTCTAATAGGGGCGCTTATAGTTCCAACACTGCAGGCGTATCTCATTCGAGTTGCTTACCAACACGTCTTCAGGACAGGATATAGCACTACCCCTATATGTTACTCTATTACAGATGTAATAAAAAGACATCTGAATCAAAAAAACCAAATCAACGCTTTGTGATGTTGCTCTGGATCTTTTAAATGTTTTTTTCATTATCAGCTACAGTGAACTGCTGATATGCTAGCTCAATTCCAAACTGCCAAAAATAATTAAAAAATGTCTCTCGTAAAAAGAGTCTTATATACTGATGGTATTCCGCTGGTTTCGCCCGATGAAGTGTCGAATAGGCATTTGACCACATCAATAAATATATGTCAACGCTCAACAGCTGATTAACCGAAATAGAACTCAAAGTATCAACTGAGAAATCAAGAAAGCAGCAGCTTCAAACCCTTTGACTATCAAATTTTCTAGAAACATGTTACCTATAGTTAAGCAGTAGACAATTCTAGATCTTGTCACCTATGCCAAACAGACCTGTAATAAACTTCAAAGTTTAAACAATGCCCTAACGTATCTTGCTGGCGCAAGAAAGGGTACGTTTTACGCAAATTAAAGTGTACGTTTCTGGTCTCCTGGCTGTCACTGAATACTTAATGATACACCAAGACTACCTACATATAGAGACCGAAATTGTACCAGCGAAACTGCGTAAAGATCTGTTTGGTCGTCAGTCTTTCACGGAACAACCTTACATTTAGAAAGCTAGTACACACACTAACTCCTCCTAGACAAATAAAATTTTTGTTTGAATAAGAAGTGTTGTGTAATAGGAATTACAATATGTGTCACACATAGATACCTTTTAAAACCTAGGTCCCATAACAAAAAACAGACAAAATTACCTGAATATATCTTACAGCCTGGCAGTTGAATATCTAATAATATCTGCAAGCAAAACTAAACAAAGATACTTATTATGGTCACGTGAAGGAATTATGCTTGAAAGTAGTTCTAGATCCTATATAAAATTAAAAGGAAAATATAGTGCTTGACGTTTAACCACCGTCAGTCACTTCTTAAAATTGTTTGCTTTATAAGCATTATAAGCATTACTTGATAACAACATTATCAATAGTCAATACCAGGCATATATTCAGATGGCCGAAAAATCCACAAATCTAGATGTAAAAGCACTGGACAAGCTCTGGGCAGGCAGATGCTTTCCTATTAACATAAAAGAAACTTCAGTGTTGCTATTAGTTTTGACAATTGATGTTTCGCAACACCATCTGATATTCGTCATAACAATTTGTAATTTTGGTAACACCCAGTATTATGAATAAAAATTATACTTTTTGATATTTATTAATTATTTCAATACAAGCTTGCATGATGTTCTTGAATTAACCTTCTAAATGCATTTGTATAAACAAACGAATTACATTGACGATATATCTTTTTTCAATTCTCAATAGTAAAGATTAAATTAACAAAAGTAATTATTTCTAATTAACAAACGAAGCTTTAATTAACTCAAAGCCACATTAAACGAGTAAAGTTATTTGAGCTTTCTATAATTTCTCTATTTTTTTAGTTCTAGGAATTTTTTCCATATGACTCTATTTTATTATAATGTTACAAATATGTTCTTACCTCCAGTGACAATTACATATATTTATTTTTCTGTGATCACAAAGGTTATTTCTGTTATAGTTGTATAAATGTGTGCTTATGACAATTTTCACAATTTTTTTTATATATCCTGATTTATATATCCTGAATTATTTTTTGTCTATCGATGAATCAAAATATTTTATTGAAGCAATTATTAATATTGTTTTAGAGAAACAACTTTAACATATTCCTTTCTTGCTTTCATAAAGTTCACGAACATTTCGTTTTTCATATAAATTTCATATAAATATCCTATTTTACATAAAAATATTAAAAAATTTCTTTATTTGTCAACCAATAGTTTTTGTCAGTAATCCTCCATACGTATATGTTTCTATATGATGACATCCGTCAATTTTTCTTCCCTCGATTCCATAGTCTGATTTCGATTCAACTTTTATCCTATGTTTTCGTTAATATTACAATAAAATAATTCTAAATCCTATTAAAATGTTCGAACCAACAAAAAAAATTATATATCTGAACAACTAAATAAATACATAGTATTACAGCATTTGAGCATTAGAATTAAATCGAAAAATATTACTTTTACATATTTCATGGAGTTGTTTTCAATAAAAACTAATTTAAATTAAATTGTATTTTCGGTTAAACTATAACATAATTTGAAATAAACTTTTAAGTATTATCGTTAATAAAAAATAATTATAATTGTAATGACGGAAATTAAATTGAAATTATTTTTAATAGAGTTAGGGGTTGTTATAGTATAATATTTTGGGTGATTTGTTGGGAAATGTAGTCGAAGCAACATTTTTTTTGTTTCTCTCTCAATCAATTTTAATTGTTAAAAATAGTTCTTAGAAATAAGCGTTTAAATCTGCAATGTTGAGTCCAATAGATTGATAGTTTGGGTTAAATATAGAAAAGTTGTATATATGAACAGATGAAGGTTTTGATGACTTAAACGAAAACCATTGCTACGATGGGACTGTAAACTTGATTTTCGACAAATAAAACTGCGCCATAGTGTGAGTGGGTCATATAATATCATTACCACTTGCTAAGAAGCTGTGCACAATAGCGATCTTAGTTGAGAGTTTCGTCTACTGGAATCCACAGCCTATGTATTGGGCTTATTCGTAAATCACTTACACTTATTAGTAAATCAAGGAAAAGGTCTTGCGAAAAGTATTGTGAGTCGATTGAGATCATCACAGACGGTGCTGCATTAATGAGAACCTTTCAAAGAAGATCATTTAGCAAAACTGGATAATTAAAAATTATCGAACAACACTCACACTTTTCAAAGGAAGAGATCTACACTGTACTCTTTCTACACCATTTGCCTTGCTGAGTATTTGGGAATATTCCTCAAGAGGTTCCCACGAAAAATAGGGAAAACCAAACCCCCTAACATCTTTTGCAAGATTTATTACTTAATGCAAAAAATCCCATATAATATATTACTTATTATTAAATCATCATTTTTTATACACAACAATCGCCTGGTTTATTGGCGCATCGTTTTAAAGAATTATTACTTATTATCATAGTTTATTGCTTAGTATAAGTTAGTCAAGATAACTTACTAGATAAATTGTCGTGGGCATGAAGAGTTGGATCTAATGCGAGATGGGTGGGTGAAACATTTTTTTTTGTTATTAAATTTAATAACTTGATTGAAGTGGTGTCAAGGAAGATCTCATCAGACTCCCAGTTGTTATTTTTTTTGCGTGCAATTCTGCTTTTGCCTTCTTTCATAAGCGAATCTCAAATAGCTAGGCAAATAATACCTTCTCGAATCTGCAAGATTGAAGCTAGTCGGAATTAAACCTCGCAAGACACGCAGTTTCTGTGATGTTTCTGATAGTGATTGCACTATCAGCAACAGTGTTCATTATATATAAATGGCAGAGAGAGTTGATAGTCCAGATATCTGGCTTGAACAATCAACAGCATTGAACCCTACAAATTTTGACCAGAATGTAGACTAATGATAGGACAACTGAAAGCTTATCATTATGTGAATTAACACAAAGTGTGGCTTGTACAACATGTCATTTTGATCTTGAAGAGAATACAATAGTTTCTTCTATTCTGGAAGTTCTTTTGGCTATCAGGACTTCAAAGTAACATAGTAGGATCAATTTTTATAAGGAAAAATTATATTTGCAAAGCTAATCACTCCACTCATTTGCCTTGTTTCAATTGCCAAATCTACACGTCAGGCTATAACTACATCGTCGCTTCAACAATAGAAAAAGCGTTTAAAATGTTTCACTGGAAAAACACCGAAATAATTGTTGAAGATAAATTTTCAAACCATAATTACTCATAAATATTCTTTAAAACAAATTATAACAATTAATTATTTAAAAACGAAACACCAACCAAACCTATTTCATAAAACCCATTTTAAACAATACAATACGAATAATTCTCGTAAATTAAATGAAAATTTTTTATTTTTCAAAATTTTACTGGAAATAAAAAAACAAAATTAAATTTTCTATTCTTTGCTCCCTTAGTCTTTATTGTTGATCTCATTAAAACGGAAGTACCTACCGCAATACGTAGAGTAAATTTAGGATTTTCATCAAAAAATATTTTCTCTTAATAAATTTAATTGTATCATACGAACACAGCAAATACCTATTCTACTTACCATAGAGATATGTCTTTTATAGGTAAGTATATTATGTACTTTTATTAGTTTGGTTTTAAACGTTAATGGATAAAAGAACAAAATAAGTAATGTTCAAAATATAAAGTGAATTTTATAGTAGTTTCCGTTGAAGTTGATGTTTGTGGTTTTTGTTAGAAAATTATGTTGGCGTTGATTTATGTAATTTCTTTAAGAAAATGAAATAGAAAATTCTGATTATATTGTAAGAAAACCATTTTCGTGACAAGACTAATTGTTATGTTATGGTTTTTATTGAAAAAAGTGACAATTCGAAAAGTATTCAGCATATAGCTACTGAATCAACTTGTTGCCTTGGTTTTATTTATTCCCATGGAAATTTGTAAAAAATATGGACTTAATACTTGGCTGTTAATCGGAATTAGATTTCTATCTTAAATGGCAATATTGGCTTTAAAATTCGTATAAATAGCTTTGGGTATAAAATTCACTCCTAATTTGGAGACAATGAACTTTGTAATGAAGAGCTTTCTCATTGGCAAACCAATGAGAATGGCATAGCAGGATGCGTACCTAGAGTAATTTAACGCCTTAACGACTAAAGCTCAGTCATCGTGGATTTGAAAGATTGTTACCTTGTAGCGTTCGGTCGTCTACAATGGTTTTTTACTTTACTGCATTTGATGGGTAAATATATTTTTACTTGTATATATATTATAACTATATTTATTCTTAATTCACGCACTATATATGAACGAAAGAAAATTCCATCTGTTGAGTGTATTTTAAAATAATCCTTTTTAATCTAAATGCAATCGAAATTGCATTAATCAACATTTGTTAATCAGTTTTGGTTAATTGTATTTCATAACTTGAACAATAAAAGTTAAAATTAAATTATTTAAAAATACACAGTGGAATATAATCCGGTAATTTTCATGATTGCCTAAATAAAACCGGAGTTGTGTGTCGTGTACAATATAAATAAAAGCCAAGGTATGTTCTACTTCATATGATTTGTAAAAGTTTTATATATTCAAGATAGTTTTTCTAAGACTTTCTTTTAATTTTCTTGGCTTTAGAAGCACGCGCGAAAACATCCACGTTCAGAAAATAATAAACTAGGATAGTTTCCAAGATAAAATAGACGCGTTGTTTCTTGGTATTGTTTGGCTTGAAACTTTTTACAAAAGCAAAAACTGTAAGTAGTTCTTATAATTTTATATTGTGACGCCGTTTTGTTTGGCTGGAAAATACAGGTAGGAAACTGTACACGGCATAAGACAACGGAGCGAATCAAGCTAGGAATTTTTTTTGGTTTATACTCTTAGTATTATAGCCACAACTCAATATATAAATTACGTAGGCAGAAGAGTTTTCTTAAAGGTCGCATCAAATTAGATAAAAATTGAAGATACGGTACGGTATGGTTATCAAAAAAAGAGTAGTTAAATTTAATGTTACTCTTGTAACGAATTAACGGATTAACCAGCTGATTAGTTGTGAATGCATTTATATATATGTATATATTTTGTTAAATCATCGTTGTTATTAATTAATTTATTATATATCTGTATATATTTACACGTTAGATAAATTTATATATTTTAAATTTTTCTTTATCTACATATTACATACTCAATTTTATATAGAAATTAAGATAGTAGGTTGTGTCTCGAGAACGCCATAGTATTTGCAATTGATTTAAATTATTAGTACTTTTAAGTTTGCATGATATTTTCTAAGAACTTTTAAAAAATGTATAATTATATCAATGCTTTATGTTTCCTTATGTAACTAAATCATATATGAACATAATTAGGTGTTTAGTTTAAGAATGTCGTTTTACATTTTTGCGTATAATATATCGGTATTCATATATATTTATAATTACATTTATTTACATGTATAATTAATTATTTCGATAATCAAAATATATAAACGATTAATATTTTTCAATAGCTACTTTTTTTGATAATTTTTACACTAAAGCGTTTAGGCTGAATGTTTTTGTTTACAGCAACGGGGCATTGTTCTAGATAGTTATAGTGAAGTGGAAATGAGCGAATAAGAGTTTTTTTTGATTATGTGATTCAAGGTTTTTCGGAGCTCCATGCAATTGTGGGATTTCCTCGGATGGAGGAAATCAAATAAGGTTCTGGGAGGGTTTGAAAAGAATGATCATCATCATCTGATCATTCAGGTAACTGGATATCAATATAGTGTCTAAGTGTATATAATAGTGTACCTTCTTCATTCAATGGTTTTATTTTGAGTTTTTTTGTTATTAACCCTATATAATTAGCAGTACATGCAAGCTCAGAAAGGAGATGGTGGAAGATCACGACCCAGAGGCTGACATCTAGCCGGAAAATGTACTGCCCACCATACAATCCAATCTGAGATTTCTGTTAATGCATGATAGTTCAAATGCAGTATTCGATACAAAACTCCATCTAGTTTCCAAATACAATGTATTTGGAACTATCTGAACTACCATCGTTACAACCTGCTGCTTCAACACAAATGCAGAAATGTACGCAATTTACAAAAATATACAGAAATGGAAAAAAAAATACAAGTGAAAAAAGGAGACTCTGGCGACCCCTTTTGCGAAAGAACCACTATCAGCGCGTCCAACCCCCACAATCATTCCCATGCGCCCACACACTCACGCTTCATCCATGCTAACATTCACCCACACATTCAGACTGCGAAGCACGAAGCAAGATAATTAAACTCAAAGACCCGCAGAAAGTACCGCAAATGGTAGTTATCAAACATAAGTTGCAGTGCTGTCATCTGATCAATATGATACAGCTTGTGCACCACTGCCATTGCTGGTAAACCGAGAATCAATTCTTAGAGCACGGGAGCACGTCACACGCTATATTGAAAGTCTTCATTATTCATTTCCCTTTTTCTTTATTAATAACATTTTCAAAATTTATAAAACCATACGTAATCAACCTAAATCACCAAAAAAAGTTATTTACCGTTCAGAAAAAAATGTTATAATTCATTTGTAAGTCAAACAAATATTTCAAAACCAATTTAATTAAATACCTGTAGTTTACAGTTGGTTAATGTATAATACGGTAAATAAATATAAAATATGACCAGAATTTATTTTTTTCCCCTTTTTTTGGTTTTCATATTATTTGGGATTGATTTTTTTAATTACTTAAAAACATAAATCAATAAATCTAGGTAATAAAATTCAATATAGCAAAAAGAAAATGTATTTGGAAATCTAAGTATTACCTCGGAGCAAAAGTATTTCGATTATAATCATTTCCAATTTAGACTGAATGTGTCTCGCTACACGCACCGTCAACTCTCACTCACACACAACGACAAGCAAGCCCCCATTCAATCACTTACACACCCTTTCACACGCATTCACACCTCTACGTTAAAAAAAGTAAATAAAATAAACCAAATTCACTCACACCATGATTATATCCTCCCGGCTTCCAGGTCTTGGGGTCTTAGCCCTCCATCAGCAGTGACTATCCCAGCAGGTAAAGTGTTATTCGTAAAACTGCATAAAGTTTATACAAATGCTGCGTTGAAATTCGGTTGTATCAGCCAGAAATTTATAAAAAATGTTGGGTTGAAATTCGGTTGTAATACGGTAGTAATAGCCAAAAATTTTATATAAATGTTGCGTTGAAATTCGGTAATATTAGCCAGAAATTTATAAAAAATGTTGGGTTGAAATTCGGTTGTAATACGGTAGTAATAGCCAAAAATTTTATATGAATGTTGCGTTGAAATTTGGTAATATTAGCCAGAAATTTATAAAAAATGTTGGGTTGAAATTCGGTTGTAATACGGTAGTAATAGCCAAAAATTTTATATAAATGTTGCGTTGAAAATTAATATTAGCCAGAAATTTATAAAAAATGTCGCGTTGAAATTCTTTAATAATAGCAAAAATGTTATATAAATGTTACGTTGAAATTCGATAATATTAGCCAAGAATGCTATATAAATGTTGCGTTGGAATTCTTTAATAATAGCAAAAATGTTATATAAATGTTGCGTTGAAACTCGGTAATATTAGCCAGAAATTTACAAAAAAATGTTGCGTTGAAATTCTTTAACAATAGCAAAAAATGTTATATAAATGTTGCGTTGAAATTCGATAATAATAGCCAAGAATGCTATATAAATGTTAGGTAGTAATATTGCGCCGCAATCACTAAGGCGATTACTGATAACCACCGTAAGAATCCAGCATGGTAATAGTCATCAAGAATCCACCAACATCCAGATGGTAATGAAGGTCAACAATTAGTCAAATCCAAATGGTAATAATATTCAACAATCAGCAAACATTAACTGGTACTAATTTTTGATCACCCCCGCAAACAACGGTCATGTAAACAAAATCATGGTCGTTTTCACAAAAAAAATACAAATTAAATGTGTTTGATTTTCACAATGACTTTCAGTTTATTCTGTTTGGTTTCAATCTCATCCGTTACATGAGGGACATCGAAGAACTTAATTTTATGGTTTAGCGTTATGACCAAACTATGGAGTCTATTTCTTTTCTTAATTTATATTTTTCAAATATCCTAGATCGAGTTTTATTACATGTTTTATTTCAATTAAAAATTAGTACAGCAACACAGAGAATTTGTTCTTGTTGTTTTTTTTAAGATACACCAGTTTTAAGCAACAACCTTCTCTAATCTTGTTCAAGGACGATACAAACATTCAGATAATTTTTTTTTTCTTAGTGTTCTATTGATGGACAAAACTTACACCAAAATTAATTTAACAACTAAGTTAACTTACTAATTTGCACATAAAGGATTCGAGTTTATCAAACAAATTAAATGAATTCTACTAGTAAATTTATGCTAAACAAATTTTGTTACCTTGACTAACAATTCCGGCTAAAATATTCTATTTAACGAATAGCGGAACATTCGTGATTATGAATTTATTTACATAAAACAACTAATAACTTTCTCAGCCGAGTACATTAACAGCATTGCATATCTAACAAATTTCATTTTTCACAATTATTAATTTGGCTAATTATCGCCAGAACAAATTTCATTTTTTTTGTTAAAACATTTGTACAAACAAAAATCACAATCACTGTCGTTCTGTCAAAAAACAGCAAACCACAAAAAAAAGTAATAGACCAAGAGATAAGAGACATTGACCGACAAGGTCATTTTAATTAATGCAAACGAAATTTGGTTTTTTTATTTTCAAATTTTCTAACACGGCACGAACATATAAACTTTTACTAAATTGAACTAATAAATTAATTTAAATAAAAAAATTGGACTAATTAAACTATGTTAAAATTTTTGAATTAATTAAAAATTGTGTTACTTAAATTTTAAGAGAAATACGTGAATACAAAATATATTCCACAATTTTGTTATTCACGAGAATGATTTACAAGACATAAGGGAGAAAAGATCGTATAGTCATCTCTTTTATAGTAATTTTAATATCGAAAAATATCGCTACCAATTGCGTAGTAGGGGAAACATGCAAAAGCGTTAGTACATTTTCCGCTTCAAAACAATTACTGATTGTTATTTTGTAATACAAAAATGGCAAGATGACTTCACGAAGCAAACCATTTCCAACGCATTGGAAGGAAATATTAACATATGAGAATGGATTAAACGTAAGTTTAACCGATTTTATGATGTTTATGTATTATGAAATAATAGCTTAAAACAGTATTACAGTAAAATTGAGATTTATAACGGAAAGTGAAATTGTTAACATTAACCATATAAGAAATTTACTATTTTTTTTGCGAAGATAATGAACAAAACGGTCTGTGGAATAATAGTTTTTAAATATTGAAACGTTTGGACAAATATGCACAGCTGCTCGAGGTTTGAAAACATTTTAGAGCAACTACGGTTAAGGTCCGGAGAATTCAAATTTTGGTAGTACGGTGAAATAACGCTGGTGAAAACGCAGTGTGAACCAATAATAGGATATTGTAAAGGAAATATTATTGTTAATGGTTTTATGCTAAGAACAAATTTATGTAACGGAAACTATATAAAAATATGAACATAGATTGTGGAGGAATGAGAAACTATTATGAACTACGTGTGGTAAGCAAAATTGTGAATTATGAGAAAACAGATACTATATGAAGAGGGAACTTTACGGCACTACATTATCATACTCCAGTCTACATTACAACTTCTGGACTGGACTTCAACATGCTGACTCAGCTAGTCGATAAACCAATTCGCATTCCTGACATTAGCAGTCACACCTCCCATCTTTTGGATTTATGCCTTTCTACTCACCCCGAAATATAGGAAAATGGCCGATACGCCTATTGGCTAATCTAATCACTGCCTGGTGAGGGCAGAATTCAAAACCAAACCATCTGTAATAAATAATACTCTACATCCACAAAATTTATGCAATTATAGGAATGTGAGCTGGCGTGCTATGAACGACTTTTAGACCAATCTTAACTGGACTAGTTTATCTGCAGATAAAAACGTAGATTCAATTGCGCTGAGAATAACATCCGTCATTCGATCGGCATTGAATGTTTTATTCTATCATTCATTCAAAAATTGAAGACCTCAAACACCTCATGGATTAATGAAACCTACCGTTCAGCAATTGCCGGACGCCAAACAAAGAGCTCACGCACAGTTTCAACAAACACCTACCGCTAACAATTGTGAACGTCTGATGTTCGCCCTAAAAAATACTAAAAATGTCATAAACAATGCCAAACAGTTAGACGAGCCCGTGACAAAATAAGAGAATACTGAACTGTAATAATAACCCGAAATTTTTATGGTCATTTGCTAGCTTGGTACAAAGAAATTTCATGGGAAAAAACAAAAAGTCATCACATTGTTCTATCAAACAGTTTTTTTTCGCACCTGAGTTGTATCAAAGGTTCCTAAAGAGTTAAGCGTAAACAAGTCAGTGGGTCCAGACGGTATACCAGCCATCTTACGTAGAAACTGTCATCAGCTAAACCATTATATAGACTATTCCACGTCTCTA
Organism: Diogma glabrata; assembly: GCA_963693315.1. Classification (NCBI taxonomy): domain Eukaryota; kingdom Metazoa; phylum Arthropoda; class Insecta; order Diptera; family Cylindrotomidae; genus Diogma; species Diogma glabrata. Next base: position 74,909,926 of record OY856187.1, read on the forward strand.
TGGCAACTTGCACTTTTCCATCGTTTTGCACTTTTGCATCGCTTTAGATATCTCCAAAGGATTTGACCGTGTCTGACATTCACTGCTTGTTAAATTAACGGTATTGGGTATTGCACTAGCTTCTTTCCTGGATTAAGAGCTTTCTAAAGAACCAAAAAATTCAGGTAGTTGTCGATGGTGCAACCTCTTACTTCCATGTTCTTGATGCTGGTGTTACCCAAGGATCCGTTCTACCTCCCATCCTATTCTTGATTTTCATAAACGATTTTTTTACCTATTTACTTTTAATCTAGTTCATTCGTACTCGGATGATAGCACTTTATTCTCTGGTTCCCCCATCAATGCAATCACAGTCTCTCTAAAACAAGATGAAATGATGGCATTCTTTCACAGGTCATCAATACTATCCTTTAATGGAGGAAAACTAGCTGGGCCGAGTTCAATACATCTAAATTTCAATCATGTTTTAACCCACATAAACGCGACAGACCGGACTTTTCACCCAGCTCACCGTTCTAGAAATAGCTTCCAAACTTTCTTGCGAAGACTATATTTACTCAACACCAGAACTGCAGCTTAATGTTTAGATATTCTAAGAAGGAGCAAATTCAACTTTACTCCTTCTGAACTGCTGAATTGCATCTATGGGTAGAGGCAGCAAGAACTTATTTAGTCGCATTCGATAGAATTCAGCGCCTAGGGTGCAAGTTAATTGACGATGCTAATCTAACAAACTCTCTGGATACCCTCAACCATAGATGCAATAACGAGACCCTCTGTGTATTTTACAAATACTAATATGGTAAGTATTCTTTTCTCGCACTACTCTTCTAGCAATAAACTCCCATGAGCACTCGTTTGAATCATTCTTTGGCCAATCTGAACAATATGTCTCGACTTAATTTTCCACGAACAACCTCTTTATGGAATTCTCTAGAATCCTCTGTTTTTCCGCTTAGCTACAACCTACAGAAACTAACTCTCTTACATTGAAAGTTTTAACATCCCACTTGCACATTTCTTTTCTTTCCCTCTACCATCCCTTCCATCCCTTTCAAATCTTGCTCGTTCACTTTTCACTGTTCTCCACGTAATTACTGTTGTGCCTGCATTATGAGTCTGTGTTCACGCGTAACGTTCCGAAAAAAGAAAACGAACTTTTTTCATTCAACTTGAAAAGGGTATTATCAAACTATTGCGGAAAGTCCTCGAGGTTGAAAAAACATCGATGGTATAAGCGATGTATCGGAAAACATCGATGCAGGGTTCCGATGTCTTACATCGAATAAAAACGTCGACGTATTTTTAATTGCACATCTAGTAGAAAATAAAAAATGTGTCTCAGCAACACATAGATACCTTTTAAGTCCTAAGTCCCACAACAACATGCGTTCTGAGGTGATCGTGATGGTGGACGCTTTTTTTAAATGTTTGTGAATTGAAGGCACTCGAGACCATTGATTCAGGCGAAGCATTCCATTTTTACGATGTTACCATTTTTACGCACAAAGAAGTCCCTTTGCATTTTGTAATCTCGACAGTTTGACTGTTTGCACTTTGCACATTGTATGACTTTTATGACTAGGATCTTCTGTTGTGTTATGAATCTTTCCTAGACTAATATTTTTAGTAACGTCATTACAATACAACAAATGAAATTGCGGTCGTTTTTTTAAGTTGTAAATTGAAAATGTATATGTATGTGATTGTATTTGTAAATATTTCGTCCATTTTTTCGCCATTTTCTTAATGATACAATTTAACTGAAAGCAAATCAGATATCAAAATATTAAATATTTGGCTTGCTTATAAAAAATAACATTAATCATAATTTTCTTAAAATTATAAAAAAAAAATAATTTAAATAACAGTAAGCCGACCTCAAACAAGGCAAACAAAAGAAATTAACAAATATTATAATTTTTTTAAATCACTAAAATAAAATAATTATTCAAAGTGCCTGTTTGTTTTTTGTGTTTTTTTTTTCGAAAAATTTATTTCGCGCATAATTTTAGATGAAAATAAGATAAAATGCATCAATTTTATACTACTAAGACCATTTCTCATAAAAAGTTAAATCAACGCCATTTTATAAAATATAAAAATACATTTTTATTCAAACACTTTCTAATTTTTGTTTATTATTATTATTATTATTACATACATTCCGCTTCGTTTCGTTTTTTTTTAAGTAAAACATGCGGCTGACATGTGTGTGTGTACATCTTCGAATGCGTTTTATAATATTTGCTCGGTGCACATCATGTATATAACATGTATTATGCACAATTTTGTGCTTTGGGATTTTGTAACCTGTTCACTTAATGCGTATTTTATGCATTTTTTGTTGACTTTTTTATATAAATTTCGAGATTTTTTCTTTTAACTAATACTTGAAACTATGTTAAAATTGCATAATTTAATTTATTATATTTTATTTTTGTATAATAATGTAACTTCTTTCTTTTGTCTTTCAAATCATTTTGTTTTCATTTCTATAGCACAATAAAGCCAGCTTTGATAACTATTTATCATTATCAATTAAAATCATAGCTTTTGTTTCTGTTTTTAATAATAATAATATTTTGTTTATTTCTTTTATTTTTTTTGCACAAAATAATTAATAATTGAAATAACATGCTGGCAAAATTATCAATATTCTTAATAATATTAATTTTTAGGAAACTTAGTCTTGTTTTTTGTATCCAGATAATTCAAGTTTTTTGAAAATCCTGTATATAAAAACAAGATAAATGATAAGAACAAATAAACATTTTTTCTATAGGGACCGTGCATTGCTATTTGATTCGACCGTCGCGCTTTAAGTGTTAGAGTCTGTAAGTATTGGTTCTTTTTTTCAACCAATTACACGTTAAACAAATTTTATGATCTAGTATTCCTTGCAAATTATTCGATTATTTTGTTGTTTGTGAAAATATTAAAATGAAAATAAAGTAAATTAGGCACTAATTATGCGACATTTTATACAATATACGAGCAATTTCACGAAGATTCAACATCGTTTTGACTTGACCCCTTTTAATTTTGATTATTTTTTGTTTATAGATAGTCTTTGATAAATAAAAAATACAAGTTCTCTTAGAATTTTTTTTTCGACCAGGGGACTTCACAGGGTGCCCCTCAATTTTTGTTATTTTGTGATGTGAGTGCATTTTGACGAGCGATTGTAGAAAAACTACTCAATCGATTTTCATAAATGATATGTCGTTGAATAGGTATTAGAACAAAGTTTTTAAAAATGTACACTGTTAATTTTTTGAAATAATTTTTAACGGTGTAACATAAGAAAAAAATGGTGTAATTGAAAAAAAGATGGCATTAACTTTTTTTTTTTTTTTTTTAAAACTAAATTGAAGCTTATTTTATATCTAACCACTTGTGAAAGTTTAGGACTAGCGTCATTTTTTGTTTTAGAGATAAAATTCGTTGTGCATATGACTGTCGGGAATCAGTTTTTTTTGTTCTGAAGAAAAATTATAAAAATGGCGATGTTTAGATTCAGATTTTTTTTTATGTTAAATATCAAATATTTTATTATTAAATGAACTTTTTAAAAAGCGATTTCAGTCAAGTTCAGCAAAATTTTGCGACATTTTGACTCGACCCTTTTTAATTTGGTCTATTTTATATTTAAAAAAATTCTACTTGAAGCCGTATTTTTCATTTATCAAAGGCTATCTATAAACCGAATATAGACCAAAATAGACCAAATTAAAAAGGGTCAAGTCAAAATGTCGCAAAATTTTGCTGAACTTGACTGAAATTGCTTTTTAAAAAGTTCATTTAATAATAAAATATTTGATATTTAACATAAAAAAAAAATCTGAATCTAAAAATCGCCATTTTTATATTTTTTCTTCAGAACAAAAAAAACTGATTCCCGACAGTCATATGCACAACGAATTTTATCTCTAAAACAAAAATGATGCTAGTCCTAAACTTTCACAAGTTGTTAGATATAAAATAAGCTTCAATTTAGTTTTAAAAAAAAAAAAAGTTAATGCCATCTTTTTTTCAATTACACCATTTTTTTCTTATGTTACACCGTTAAAAATTATTTCAAAAAATTAACAGTGTACATTTTTAAAAACTTTGTTCTAATACCTATTCAACGACATATCATTTATGAAAATCGATTGAGTAGTTTTTCTACAATCGCTCGTCAAAATGCACTCACATCACAAAATAACAAAAATTGAGGGGCACCCTGTGAAGTCCCCTGGTCGAAAAAAAAAATTCTAAGAGAACTTGTATTTTTTATTTATCAAAGACTATCTATAAACAAAAAATAATCAAAATTAAAAGGGGTCAAGTCAAAACGATGTTGAATCTTCGTGAAATTGCTCATACATAAATATTTATTAAAGTTTACGCAACAGGAACGGAGATTTTTAATAATACTAAAGAAAAAGTACGATTTGATTTAATATATGTAAAACGACAAACGTCAAACTAATTTCAAATAGAACCAAAAGTTTGTATACTCAACACTTGGCGCGTAACAATCAGATACGCACGATCCCTATGGTAACAGATGAAAATGTGAAAATGTCTAGAGACTGTCCAACGGAAAGCAATTAAATTGATCGGCGATTCAAATCTTACAAACGAGCTTGATTCGTTACAGCATAGAAGAAATGTCGCTGATTTGACGATATTTTACAAGTACATTATGCATGAGTACTCTTCAGAGGAGATCAAATTAATACTACCCAAACCCGCTATTTTTTATCGTTCAACCAGAGCATCAGCCATGGCCCACCCATTCACCGTTCAAATAACAAAATGTAGAATTGTCGCCTTTAAACGTGATTTTTTCAACCGTGTTTCTTATCTTTGGAATTCCTTGCCCTTATGGGTTTTCCCTGATTATTTTAATCCCCAACTTTTTACAGTCCATGTCCACCAATTTTTTAAAGAAACATAATCCTATCCACAATCCACAGTTGGCATGGTATCTTCGGATATTCAGAGACGTAAATTTATAATTTATTTAAATTAACACTAAACATGTCTAACTTAGTATAAAAAAAAATTGTAGTGGATATGGTATTTTCATATAATTTTACAAACTTCTTAAAACAAAGCAACCATGAAAAAATGGAATACAAATTTCGAACGTCATGTTGTCGATTTCTAATTTTATAATTTAAAATAAATATCGTTTTTCGGCAAACGGCTGTAAAGTTTAACTTTACTGCCGCTGGGGAGTAGCTAAAGTCTTACTTTTTAGCCGGCGGCTGCAAAAGTAACGCCATTTTTACTTTATCTGCCGGGGGCTGTAAAGTAACTTTCATATTTTTACGGGGGCTGTAAAGTAATTTTCATCGTTTTACGGCGGCTGTTAAGTAATTTTTATATTTTTACGGCGGCAGTAAAGTAAAGTAACATGATATTATTAATTTGTTCAAAACAGAATGCATTTCAGTTCATTTTAATGAATTAAAATCAAAAAAAATTAATTTCAGAAAATTTATTACCTAGAACATATTTATACAAAATTTGATGCATTATATTCATATTTTTAAACAAATTTAAACGTTTGCCGAAAAAATAGTGTATTGAATTCGGAGCTAAAGTGACTTTTTGTGATTCGTCTATAATTGTCGGCCTTCCTACGGTCGGCCGCCAAACTATAGACTCAACACAAAAAGTACGACTTTAGCTCCTAATTCAATAATATACTATTATATATTTACTATCATAGAAAAAATTGGATTTCCTACGCGAGATAATAGTATATTAAGAAACTAGTTTCATAATCGACGATTTTATCGCACGCAATCTGTTTAGAAAACGACCCGCGCAGCGGGGAGTTTTCTAAAGGATAAGTGCGATAAAACGTCTTATGAAACGAGTTTTTTATACTATTTTTTCTATTTTGCATTTTTTGTCTTGAAATTTAAAAAAATATTTTTATGTTTTAATGTTTTAAAGAAAATTTCTAAAAATTTCAATTCAAAATAGTAAGCTCTGCGTTTCATCATATTTCTATATATTTTTTTGTTGCAAAACTAGCTTTCATAAAATGTGTATTTTATTAAAATATAGTCAATTTGATATTTTGTTATTATTACTAATTATTTTAATTAATTAAAATATTTAACACTAATTTAGATTATTCTTTAATAATAAGATTAATTATAATAAGAATAATTTTATTTATATAATTATTCGTTTTAACTTTCACTGACGTTTGTATGCCCAATGTGACCAACCTTGAAAAACAAAACTTTGCGTATCTTAATGAAGGCCATTTCGATACGCATTTGGGTATCGAAATGACTTTATTTTAGACGCAAAATAGAAAAAAATATTTTACGTTCGTAAAATTGTTCCACTCGACATTAACGCTTCTCGTGAACAAATTTTTACTCACGAAAAAGCAGCTTTTTCATATGTTGTAGCAAAATGTACTATTATTTTTGAATAAAGAAATTCTATATCGGATTTGAGAAATCGAAAATAAGTTGACATAATTGTTTTGTTTCATCTAAAAACTTAAAATTATCGAAGTTCCAAATAAAGATGAAGACCGCAAACAAAACGTATGAGTTCCAAAAGTTTAGTTAGATATAAAAAAAATAGTTCTATTAGTTTTACAATAACTTTAGAGGTTCAAAAACACCATCAATATTCACAGTTACTAACTCATGTTTTTCAATACAAAAATGTTGATAAAGAAAATATTTTTGTTTCTCAATTTCTTTTCTAAATCTCTTCTATAATACAATATTTTGAATTTTCAGTTTATGGATTTTGTGTTAATTAATTCCTAGCCTCCAATTACTAGCTTGAAAATTTCAAATCTACTTGATTGTTTGCACTTGTATTCAACAAAAGAAAAAATGCTGATAAACTTTCAATTATTATTGTTCATTAAAATTAAACAACATAAAACTTTCAATACGAGCCGATAAAAATAACAAAAGCCATCCTACAACTCGATTTAAAATTAATAATTTTTAAAACTACAAAGCTAAAAACATAATCAACAAAAAAGCTAAAAAAACAACAACAATAGCTACATTTCGTATTATGCAAATAACAAATAAACATAAAATTCAGGTATTTCCTCTTCTATTAATTTATTTATCCTAAAACTATTTTTAAGTTTGTACAATCATATATGTACAGTACATACCTACGATTTCTACTCCTGTCTCCCATGTTCGTGTTTTTTGTTTGGAATAGATTTATATTAAAATGAATAACCAACTAAACAACAATAGACAATAAATAATCGATTTTAGGTTGGTAATTAATTGTTAGATATTTTATTTTTGGTTTTACTTTCTGGTTTTCAATTATTACCACGAAAGTGATCGTATTGCACCCAAGCGCGTGCATACATAAATATTTTATTTTTGAAACCCCAATTAGCTTGTCAACCTTTCCTGTGGTTTCTTAACCATCTCCAGATGTAAAATTGTAAGAATATGTTTCGTGAAAATTAAATCAACTGACTCGATCATTTTCAATATAAACGAAAATTATGTAAGGTTAGATGAGGTGGATTTGAAAGATAAATTGTATTGCTTGTTTTCATATTATTATGGGTCATAAATATAAGGTTACGGAAACAAATAAAATATGCTATAGTCGGGGAAGGAGATTTATTAAATTTAAAAAAAAAACAAATTTTGTTATGCTAGTTTAAAGGATTTTGGCTTATTTAATATTCCCGATGGCTTACAGTTTTTAATTCCTTCTGATATCATTAGAAACTCATTCTTGCGATTACGTGAAGGAATTTAAATTAACATATTTTGTGTAATTGTTGTATTACTTACCAAAATGTATTTGTTACCATACGTTACCATTTGTAGCAGACTTTATCGACATAGCACCCACCATAGGACGCAAATCTAAGGTTTGTGGACGTATGTGGGGTTTCCAAATTGAAGTTCCAGCCGAAAATATTTAAAAAAAATTGTTTTACTAAATTACAATTAAACATAATTTTTGAAATAAAAATTTGTTGAACAAGTAACATTTGACCAAAATATTTGTTGTTTATTTCAAAAAAATCGTATAACTATGACAACAAAAAATAACAAATTGTTTTGATTGGAAGTTTTGAATTGAAAGATTTCTTTGATAAAAATTTTTGTTTAAATTATAGAATTTGAACAAAAATATTTTTTACTTTTTTGGACGTAACTATGACAACAAAATATATGACTAAAAAGTGACGCTCTACGACGGCAAAGTATAGTAATAAAGTTACCCTATAATATGTAGGCGAATAGTATATTATTTAATTAGGAGCTAAAGTGCTACTTTTTCTGTTGAGTCTATAGTTTGACGGCAATAGTAGACAATACACAAAGATGATACACAAAAAGTAAGTTTAGCTCCGAATTAAATATGTACACTATTGTTTATACTATTTTTTACACTAAATTTGAAATTTATACCTTAAAATTTTAATAAATATGATTTATTACCGTCATAATTATGTCCAAAAAGTAAAAAACATTTTGCATGAATAACACTTTGAGCAAGCTCCAATTCAAAATTTCATTATCCAATCAAACTTTTTGTTATGTTTTGCTGTCATAGTTATACAATTTGTTTGAAAAAATAACACAATAATAAATAACAAAAGTTATAGTAGCATTTTTTTACTAATGAATTTTTGACAGATAGCACGCAGCAAGAGATACAAGATGAGACAAAAAGTAAAACAGAGATGTATTATTTATTTTGGGATAAATTTGTTTTCAAGACAATTACATTAGTTTAATTTCTACTCCCAGTTCGTACCATTTGTTGTGTCATTTGTTTACATAGGCGTCGTTATTTTTATTATAATTATTTTTAATCATCAAAATTCTGTTATACTGCCTACAAAATCATTAATATTTTTACTAGCTTTTGGTTTTCGATTATAATTGGTTGAATTTCAATAGTAGTTTATTAATTTTATGCGTTTTTTTTGTCCATTTCTATGGGACCCCAATAGTTTTATTTTTAATATTTTAATCGAAACACTGAATTCCGCGCATGTGCAAACAATATGCGCATGACAAACAAATTTCGTGTTCGCTGGCGAAAAAATTCTACTATAAGTTATTGAAATTATTATTTTGATATTCTACTACTAAAAGTCATTTTCGTCAAAACTTTAACCTTCGTAGGTTGTGAAATATCGATGAAATTTCCATCGTTGCCATAAAAAATCGATGACTTTTCTAACAGATTGAAAATGTCATTTTTGAAATTCTTACACCAATTAATGTGTAAGGTAACAACATTTGCCAAAACCACATGCCTTTGTTATTGATTTGTGATATTTGATTAACTTTACTTTCAAACAAAAACTCGTAGAAAAGAACAAATAAAAGTGGAACCACTTGAAAAATGGTAGTGCAGGTCCGAGACACACGTCCACAAATTTATTTTAAACTAATTAAAAATTTTTGCTTAGCTGGCAATGAACATTTTATTTGGTGCAATTTATTTTATTCCTCCATTATTTAACCCTAAAACTGAACTTTGATTACTATCAACTAAGCTAAATTAAAGTAGTTATATAAAACAGTTAATTACATAGAAACCACAGAAAATTACGCGAACAATAACCCAAATTAATATACAAATTTACGATGACCAAACAATTCCAATCTCTTTTACGTTACACATTTTCTTAAATTTCTCATTTTGTCAACTTCTTTCAACGCACAACAAAAAGAAAAAACCGAAAATTAATAACATAACCAACAAAAAAGGAATTTTTTTCTTCTAATATTCGTTTCTCGTCCGAAAAAAACAAAACAATTGTTAATTTTCATTTTCATCGTTTTTGTTGCTGTTGTTTTTATTGTATCGCTTCTTTCAAAAAGAAGATAAATGTGGCGATAAAACATGAATTTCCCATTTCCATAACAAACACAGAAACAAACAAAAAATAAAACAAAATACAACAGACAATTACAAAAACAAAACGAAAAATAGAAAAAAAAGTAAAATAATAAAAAAGCAACATAAAAAAGATATACAAAAAAATAAAATAATCAACGTTATGGCATTTCCCAAAAGATACAAAAAGAAAAGAAAATTTCAAAAAAGAAAATTCAAAAATAAAACAAAATAATTGCAATATGCTTCGTTAATTTTTGAGGTTATGTTTATGTAGATAACATATACAATAATTTTTTATATAATGCAAAAATTTATCTTATTTTGTAAATTTTTGTTGTTGTTAATTTTAAAATGACTTAAACTATTTTGTTACAATTTAAATAGTTTTGATTTTAAATAAGCAAAAAATTAAAAAACTTTTAACCATTTTACTCTATGTAGAGTTTAAAAAAAATTTTTTTTGAGAAAATAAGTTTTACATTACGATGTAGATTATTTTAAATTCCTTATAAAAACGTAGTAGAACTTTTATATTTAGATTGCTAATTCAAATTTGGGTTACGAGTTTACCTTTGTAGAGAATAAGTATGGTATTCATCTATCATTTGCCTTTGCATAGCCCCAAAAATATTGATATTTCTGCAAGCTACTGTATATTCCTAATTATGAATAGAAAAATTAGGATGCTCAACTGCAACGTTAATATCAGCAGATGGGATTTTTACTTTCACAAAATTTACTTTTCATAATGGACACTAATATTCTCCGATTGATTTGAAACGTTTTATAGTACGGCATTATTTTTATATTGACGATGTAATCGTTTCTAATTCGGTCCGAAAATATTTTTTGCTTTGTTTTCTTGGTTCTGAAACAATTGGATTTTTACATAAAAATAAACGGGAATCCTGACTGAAAAATCTCTTTTTTATAACCAAAAATTTATATCAAAACAAAAGTTTAATGTAGAATGCAAAAATATTAAACATTTTAACTTGAAGAAAACACAATCAAAAATTATGTAAATAAATCAAAAATAAATATGTGGGAATATTTCTATTCTAATTCATGATTGTATAGTCATTTGTATTTTTAGTTGCTTTTTTTGTAAACTGTTGACAGTTACAATCTTACTACACAAAAACCTAGTACAAGTGCCACAAAAAACGGTTTTCAAAAAAAAAAAAATAAATTAATTTTACAAACTTTATTTTGACATTTAATTAGTTACACAATTGACATTAAAACTTGTGGCACAATAACACCTACTGATAATCTCGATCGAACAAATTAAGTATTCTGAAAAAATTCAGCAGTAAAATTTTCCATCTCCTGTTTCTTTCTTTATTATACTCCTCATCGCACACACATTTAAAATTTCCTCATATCATCTCAAATATAATCCAAGTCAAGCATTTCCATATATCATCTCAATAAATAATATCTCTACAACTACAGATCATAATTTTACCTTCCATAAATTTGAACAACCGTATCATATCTACATTTAATCTTATACTAAGTTTTACAAATAAAAATGTTCATTATATATGTAGACAGAAACATATATCATTAATTGATGTTGTGTGACGCAACAAAGCAATTAACTGAGAAAATGTTAAAATATTATTAACTGACTTGTAGTACACATAAATGCTGTTATGTTTTAATTTAAGGGCGGGAATCGAAACAAATTAGCAAATCTTCTTATTTTAAAGTAAAATTCGAAAAAGTCAATCAATTCCCGACCTTAGCACAAGTTCGAGCTCCAATTCTACCAAATACATCTACGGTTCCAAATCCAACATCCGGAAGAAACCAATCCAACCACGAGCGAAACGCTAATACTATCAGTGGCTGGAACATAAACTTCAATGGATGGACTTAATATTGAAGAGTTCGTTTATATATCCTTCGGTGGGAGTGAAAACATTTTAATCGCACATACTCACTTACTATTTGAAGATTAAGCCGCTGATTGCTTTTGGTGTTACCATCGTAAAACACCAAGGATGACATGGAGGAATCTGTGTGGAGCGGCTAGAACTGAGTTTGGAAATCGTGACACGGATGATGAAATTATAGACAAAATTATGCATTATTTTATGCATTCTTTAATGTGATCTTGCGATTAAGTGACAAACACATCTAGGTTCTTCTCTCACTTCTCATACTAACCCGATATTTCCGAAATGGGTACAACAGAAGATTATATGAATGAAAAACCAGAAGATTATATTCACAATTAACTTACTCACCTCACTATCTCGAAGGGTAATTTTCATGCTATTCAAGGTTCACCTAATTTAAACAAAAACATTCTAGCTTGTTGGAACTGTAAGGACACGGTTTTCGTCAGTGCACCAGACTTTAAAGCTCTTATGCTTCGGGTTCGGGATGGATGAAACGTAGATGATTAAATGCACAAACTGTCAGTTAAACTCAAAAGGGAGCGTGATCAAGTCAGACACACGCTCCCCAACAGAGATCCCATTCCGTGTGACCCAGTAATAATACCGGGTTCGTCACTGGACCTAAAGAACAAAGATGCCACACCTGAAACAGAAGATTCTACATTGCAGGGTCCCTGTTTCAGCGCCATTTTGTACCATGCGGTCGGACTGTTCACACGTTGCTTTTTATAGCGGGAAAAGTTTCAGCTGGCTTTGGATATGGATACCACATGGATAACATGGATAACAAAAAAAATGTGTGAAGAAAGTAATAAATAAACTTAGATACACTGGGAACTCCAAAAGTGCTTAGACCGGTCATTTCTCACGTCATGACACTTATTATTTTATTCCGACATTATTTCGCGCTTCAATATTTCTTCCAAAAAATAGACCTCTGCAGTTGGATGTTTCTGAGTGAGCGACTCCAACAAAAAAGCTTGTAAAACACAAAATGCGTTTGAATCAACCGGTACTGTCACGGTCGCATTTGTGGATCCAGATCAAAAAACTTTTTTTTTTAAATATGTGTTTTATGAATATATCGGACAAGTTCGTAAATCAGAAAAATCCAACACATGGTTAAGAAACTAGAGGCTTTATACTAGAAAAAAAATTGTATTTTTGAATCCGTTATAACGGCCGTTTGGATACTAATATTTTTAAAAACTTCATAAATTTAGAATCTGTGGAAACATTTTAATCTGTTTCTTATAAATATAAACCTCTGCAGTTAGAGGTTTTAGTCTTGTCGGCTTCAACAAAAAAGTTTGCAACAATCCCCAAGAACATCAATTTCCAAAAACGTAATAACAGTCAACAGTCAAAAAATACAAAGATTTGAATAGAAGAAATTAATTTTTTTTCTTAGAAATAAACTGTATTGATATTTTGCAGTAATTGCACGACATATGATATAGAGTAGTTTTGCCGTGTGTTTTTCATATATGTAGTGTCATAAATTGTCACACATATGTTCTGTGGAAGATTTGATATTTCTTTGTTGCAAAATTGGATAGATGTTGTTTTGCTTATCTGTAGCTAATTTTCTTTTTAAAATTTGTTCGATATCTGTTTGTAATTAGTTTGTTTTGTTTAAACTAATCTGATACCTCAGATTCTACTTGTACACAAAACTGACTGATCTCGAAATCTACCTATTTCTAGCGGACGTCTTGAGGCTCGAACTTTTTTTTTCAATAAAAATGCAAATTGAACAAAAAAAAAATAATTCTGGTTTTTCAAAACTTATGAAATTGAAGAAATCTCTTTTTGTTCAATATTTAAAATACCATTATGTGTGATAGTCATCTGAAACAAAAAAAATAAAATCTAGTTGTTCAAACAAATCGGTATCCAGAAAGTGTGCCAATCTTGCTTGTTGTTGTATCAATGACGTCTATTACATTTTATATACCTTTTCCTCTCTATTGTTATAGCTTTTGTTTATTTTTGTATATTTTCTCCAAAACATGTTTTTCATCTTTTGGAGAAAATATTATAAAAGGCGACGTATTGAGTTGATTGCGATCTCTTATGTGTTTTAGTAGTTTGTTTATAAATTAACAACAACCTAAAACAGAATATTTTATGATCAATAAGAAGAGATCATAAGCATCGGTAGGTGTTTTACCGATAATCTAAACTACCACAAGTAATGTCTAATGACTTGTGGTAGTTTAGATTATCGGTTTATTTACAGGTTAAACAGGGAATAAAAAAAGACCCGGGCTAAAGTGTAACAGGTGGTCCTTTGAGCCGGATCTGAACCAGCGACCTATGGATTCCAACGACGTTACCAAACATTCCTGAATAATATGGACTCATTAAAAAAATTCCAAAAGATTTAAATCATGTGTAACCTACTTGTAGGCGTGCAAATCGAATAATTTTTAAACTAAAATAATTTTACTTTTTATTTTCGTTGTAGAGATAGATGATTCTAGATGTTCTAGATGGCTTTGTACTATCGCGAGGCTGCGAAACTATATAGTTTTAGGACATATTAATAACAAACGAATTTTCCCATGTAAAGGAATCAATGCTTGATCTCAATTCGCAACTGGAAAACCAATTCAGAATACGTACGAATTTTACGAAACAACTAAACAAGAAATAATTTAATATTGATCATTAAAATCTCTTTAACCTTGAACATCTTAACTTCTTTTAAGATGAATTCCTAAAAAGATTTTTTCTCTTAAGCATTCAAAAAACATAAATTAAAAATTACAAAGTTTTATTTTTATTATAAAAACAAATATGTTGTAAAGGTAACAAAAGGTAACAAAAGGTAATATGAAAAACCTCATAGTTTACTTAGATAAATACTTATTTGTAAATTTGACTATGATCAAGGGAGTTGTGTTCAGCTACAGCAAAAGATAGTCATAAAACGAAAATATTTTGATAAACAAAGAACAATGAATATTTTATTCAAGGTTAACGGTTTATTTTTGGAATTTTACTTGAGAAAAAAGCTAAGAATAAAAAACAAACAAAAAACGTTAAGGTGACACGGAAATTTTTTTGTAAAATAATGAAAAATGAAAAACATATTTGAATTTTTCAAGTTTTTTGTTTATTTTTTTGACATTCAAAATAAATTTTTATGAGAGATTCGTTTATGTATTAAAGCTCTATTTAAAGGTCTGATTGAGATATTTATTATATTATATGTAACGTGAAAGCTCAGCTGGTTGTGTGTTGAATAAGCTAGCAAAACTGGAATTGGAGCTTGTAAATAATATTTATATAAACTGTTTTTCTTCAAACGGACTATTTATATACAACTTTCTTCGTATATACTTTGGTTTCGCCCTTCCATATTTTAGCAAAATAAATTAGATATTGTAAATATATATTTACCTTATATAACTCAAAGATTTGTGGCAAAAATATTATTAATTCAAGCGCACGAAAAGTAAACTTTTTCTTATATTTCATTTGGTATTATTATTTTATTGAAATAATTTTTTAATCATTTTACATTAAAAAAGTCCAAGCGGCTCGTATATCCGCTAGAAATAGGTAGATTATGAGATCAGACAGTTTTGTGTGCCAGTAGAATCTGATGTATCAGATTAGTTTAAACAACACAAACTAATTTCAAACAGATATCGAAAAAATTTTAAAAAGAAAATTAGCTACACATAAGCAAAACTATATCTATCCAATTTTGCAACAAACAAATATCAAATCAAATACCACAGAATATGTGTGTGACAATTTATGACATAAACCTACGCTATATCATATGTCGTCCAATTACTGCAAAATATCAAAATAGTTTATTTCTAAGAAAAAAATTTAATTTCTTCTATTCAAACCTTTTTATTTTTTTTTCATTGACTATTATAAGGTTTTTGGAAATTGTAGTTATGGATTGTTGCAAACTTTTTTGTTGAAGCCAACAAGTCGAAAACCTCTAACTGCAGAGGTTTATATTTATAAGAAACGGATTAAAATGCTTCCACAAATTTTAAATTTATGAAGTTTTAAAAAATACTAGTATCCAAACGGCCGTTATAACGGATTAAAAAAACGATTTTTTTTCTAGTATAAAGCCTCTAGTTCCTTAACCATGTGTCAGATTTTTCTGATTTACGAACTTGTCCAAGATATTAATAAAACACACATGTTTACGTAAGGTTTTTTGATCTGGCTCTAGAAATGCGACCGTGAGAGCGCCGGTTGATTCAAACGCATTTTGTGTTTTACAAGCTTTTTTGTTGAAGCCGCTCACTCAGAAACCTCCAACTGCAGAGGTCTTTTTTTTTTAAAGAAACTGATTAAAAAGGTTTCAAAGATTCTAAATTTATGAAGTTCTTAAAAATATTAGAATCTAAACGGCCGTTATAACGGATCTAAAAAACAAAGTTTTTTTCTAGTATAAAGCCTCTAGTTTCTTAACCCTGTGTCGGATTTGACTGATTTACGAACTTGTTCAAGGTATTAATAAAACGCACGTTTTAAGAAAGCATTTTTTGATCTGGCCTTACAAATGCGACCATGAGAGTGCCGGTTGTTTAAAAAAAAAATTTTTTTTTGCAAACTTTTTTGTTGGAGCCACTCACTCAGGAACCTCTAACTGCAGAGGTCTATTTTTAAAACAAATTGATGAAAAAAATTCCAAAAATTTTAATTTTGTTAATTTTTTCGAAATATTGGTATCCAAACGGCCGTTACAACGGTTTTAAAAAATCAATTTTTTTTAGAAAAAACGCTCTAGTTCCTTAACCACATGTCGGATTTTGCTGATTCACGAACTCGTCCGAGATATTAATAGAACACACATGTACAGAAAATTTTTTTGATCTACCTCAACAAATGCGACCGTGAGAGTGCCGGTCGTTTTCGTTATACCTCATATCGTGTATATATATATATATATATATATATATATATATATATATATATATATATATATATATATATATATATATACATAAATTTTTTTTTTTTTGTTTTTTCGTCTCCGCTTATCATATATAGTCGTTTGGCACAAAAATTTTTCCGAAATTCCGAGATGAAGCCCATTGCAATAGGTAGATTTTTATATGAAATCTACCTAAAAGTAGAATATTGGTCTTATAATTATTTACACGATTACAAAAAAGAACTTAAGCCAGACAACAGTCTAATCGCTGGAATTTTTTTTTAAATGAATCATTTATATAAGACAGGTCACAACCAGCACCAATATCTAGGCGTTTATTATATTATAATTTTTAAAAACAAATAACTGAAAAATTATCACAAATGATAACTATGGTGTCAATATGAATTCATTAGTTGTTTCATGATAAACGGAACTCAATTTATGGTAAAAACCATAAATTGCGCATCTGCTTTTTATATTGATTTTCTTTCTAGCGGATTAATATTTTCATGAAAACATTATTTCCTCTTCCTGATCATATACCGTTCAAAAAGCAGTTTATCAATACACCCTCGCACATCCGTATGTTTAAAAACAATAAAGTATTGAAAATCACAACAACCCTACAACATTTTTCATACAGCAGAAAAATGGTAAAAATATTTATTTTTCTTATATACTCATATGAAAAAACGCACGAACTCATCATAAATAATATTTCAAATACATTAAATTTTCCAGACAAACATTTAAACTTATAATCGTAATTTATAACCGTTAAAAATATATACATATATAAATAACGAAAGCAAGCATATTAAAATAACAATGGTAAAATTCTTGCCATTAAATTATCTAATATTATTTTCTATTTATTTAAGTAATTCCATTAAACCATCTTCTTTTAGTTCTTAGAAAAATGTATTTTCACCTGTTTAATCTAAATGCTTATCCTCATATGTTTTTGTTTATCGTAGCAAACATGGATTTAGAAACATTTTTTGGAATTAAGAGATGAAATGTTTGTTGTCCTTACGCAAACAAGTAATATTTATGATGTGCTTCTCTATTTATGGTTGTATTTGTTTAAACGTGGATGAAGGATGAATGTTCTAATTATTAGTTGAATGAACGCTCGAAAATAAGTGTGAAGCTAAATGGTTAAACAGAGAGATTTCTACTCAGTCCAGCGTTGATGTACTTGGTAGAAGACTTTGAACAAAATACCAATATAGCAATACAGACCTTTACGCTATTAACCAATATTTGTTTGATAAAAAGAACGCTAATCCATTACCCGCTTGACGATTTAATCTTGAGAACACTAACATTTGAAACTTAGACGAAAGGTCGACCTAGAACGGTTCTGCTCCATTGAAATTCTGCTTCCAAAGAATTTTCTAAATGATTATCTGAGAGTTTTGTGATATGCACTATCATGCAATACGGTTGTTACGACCAATACAAGGTTATCGGGACAGATTACCAGCTATCACAATACAAATTCATTTAAACTAATAAAGTGCGTCTCTAGTAACAGAGTAAGATAACTCCAATTCAGTTCCACTAAATAGATCATTCCGTTGAAGGTTTCTAATACTGATTTATTTTTATTTAGTTGTCAAAATTATCTTATGATTTTTTAAATACATATATTTAACAGATGTAATTGATTGTCACAGCTAACATATCATAGCTAACATATCACTTTTTTGTTTGCTGTTGTTAGTTTTTGGATTTTGTTTGTTCTTTCTTTCCTTCAGTATAAGATATTACTTCGGTCTGAAATACCTATGTATTACATTCATGAGCTCAAAGTGAAATTCTTACCCCCACCTTTTTTGGCAGTTCCGACGTTTTAGGACCTTCTGATTCTAAAAAAGCAAAAAAAAAAAATGTGTGTCTGTCTGTAGGCAGGCCGGCCGTCTGTCATTACCTATGCTGCAGGGAAAACCGCTGGAGGGATTTCAAAATTTAAAAATAGGTATTCACAAGGGACAGGTCCGAAAGGACGCTGTGTTCGATAACTGTACCGGAAGTGTGTCAAAAAAATTATTATGTGTGTCAAAAATAGCAAATTTTCATATTTTTGGCTTAAAAAACGTTCATTTTAAGTGATTACGAGTAGGAACATTAAATTTGGAGAAATCTTGATGGTCGGGATTGGTATGTGAGATCGAAAACTAGATTATTGCATTATAAGTTTGTCAAAAAAATGTTGTCAAGTGTGTCAAAAGAAACATTTTTATTTATTTTTTTACCTAATTTTTTAGAAAAAAATAAAATTGTTTGTTTGAAATGAAATTTGATTAATATTATTGAGAATTATGGCATTATAATTTTGTCATAAAAATTTTGTCAAGTGTGTCAAAAGATTTTTATTTAGTTTTTTACCCAATTTTTTGGAAAAAAATAAAATTGTTTGTTTGAAATGAAATTTTATTATTATTATTGAGAATTATGGCATTATAAGTTTGTCAAAAAATGTTGTGAAGTGTGTCAAAAGAAAGATTTTTATTTATTTTTTACCCAATTTTTTCAGAAAATAATAAAATTAATAGTTTGTATGACATGATATTTTATTATTATTATAGAGAATTATGGCATTATAAGTTTGTCAAAAAAAATAATGTCAAGCGTGTCAAAAAATAATTTCATTTATTTTTTTAGCCAATTTTTTGGGGAAAAAAATGTAGCTGTTTTTATGACGTAAATGTAATTTAAAATGAAATTGGACATGGAAATTTTTGAATTTGTTATAGTTTTTGAAATATTTTTGGAGTTTTGAAAAAGTTTGTATTTTTGATTTTGTAATAATTTTTGCAATATTTTTAGAATTTCGGAAAAAGTTTGTATTTTTGATTTTGTAAGAATTTTTGGGATATTTTTAGAATTTTGAAAAATTTTTTATTTTTGATTTTGTTATAATTTTTGCAATATTTTTAGACTTTTGGAAAAGTTTAAATTTTTAAGAATTTTTGGAATATTATCGGAATTTAGAAAAAGTTTAAATATTTGATTTTATTCTAATTTTTGGAATATTTTGAAAAAAGTTTGATTTTGTAATAATTTACCAATATTTTTGGAATTTTGACTATACTTTTGCGGGGACATATTGACGTTTCGTGTTAGTTTTGTAATAAATGTTTAAACAGAGATAAAATATACTTGTACTTTAACAAAGAGTCATGTTTGATATACATCACTGCCCAAAACTAAAAACCATGTCCTCATAAAAGTTTTTTGCCGAAAACTATATCAAAATCCTTAACCCAGACCGAAGTCTTGATATCTCAGAGCTGGGAGATTTCAGCCCCTCCATATTTTTATTATTTGGTATTGTGGGTGTATTGCTTTGTTTCAAGAAATGTTTAGTTTATAAAAATTAAAACGTGGTTAGATTTGTGTTTGAGATGTGAAAGTTTTGTGTAAAGTATTGAATTTGTTTATTTTTAATAAAAATTATTTAATTATTTTTAAACCGGTTCTGATTATTTTTTATTGTTATCATTTGGTTGCTTGTGTTAAGAACATGCATATCAAAATAAATGTATTAATTTGTTTTAATATTAGTCCGCCTGATTTTAGCAATAGCTAATCCCCTATAACTAGTATAAAACATTATTCAACTCACATATTTAACGGTTTTACTTATTTCAGACAAACTAGGAATATATGTAATTAACTTTTTTAAATTGCAAATAGTCATTTAAAAATAACTTGTTTTAGCTTCTTTATTGATCATTACAAAACCCTCAATATGCATAGCCCGATTTATTGACGCCATATCATATATGCAAAAAACAATAAACATTGCAATATGCAGAAAATGGATTGGTGTTTTTGATTAAATCTTTTTAAAATGGAGTTTTATATTTCAAAATGGCGTTAAATATTTTTTAAATTTCTTTATATTGAAATTTAATTTCAAAATGGCGCTATAAGTTCACTATGTTATCTGTTTTAAATAAACAAGCGGGCTTACAATCTCGGGGGCTTTGATCATTAGTTTTTGTTATATTAATTGAAGTTACGTTCCAATTAATGTTAAATTGTGGTAAAGTGTTAAATCAATCTAATCAACTCTTTATGTGACTAAATCAATATTTTATTTCTAAAAGATTGGAAAGATTTTGTTAGATCTAATTTTGACTTAGTAGTTTCATTCAATTTAGCAACTAATTGGAACCTTGTCTAAATGTTCAATTATTTTTTGGTAACTACTGTTAACGTTTGTTTGTTTATCAACGCTTCTGCGCACGATTCATTTACTATGCTTCGTTTTTGTTTTAAAACAAAAACTATATGCATTTCATATTGACAAAAAAAAATAATAATAAAAAAACATTTAATGCATTCGACGCAAACAAAATAAAAACAAGTTAAATATTTTGAAAAATATAGTATATCACTTCATACGCCGGAATTGCTTTATAATATGATTCAAAGTTGATTGATAGCATAAAACAATGTATTATTTATAGTATGAACAGTGTAACGACTGTTTGGTTTAGGGTTAAAAAGAATAAGTCTATTTAATAGAATTTGTTGGTCGTTACAGAGCTTGATTAAATGAAACTAATGTTGAAAAAAACTTAACTCGTAAATGTCAAGAAAAAACACGAATTGACCAGATAAACTCACAACGAGATAACCACATTATCAGCAAATTGCATATACATAAAAAATTATACAAAAAAAAATACAAGTAAAAATAAAACGAAGATTTAACAATTATCACTTGCACCCATATCCTTGACCTAAGAAGCGAAGGGCTTGTTGAATAGCTGTATTAAATTACCGTTTTACCTGTCATGTCTCGAAGAAAATCCCCCAGTTGAGACACACTGGGTCTTAGCACGTCAATACCACCCAAAGTTGGTAAGTATGTACAAATTAGTCAATCAATAGGTATAAGCGAAGGATGAAATTTAAATAAGTTCTATTGAAATGACGAATGAAAATATTGACTACCATGACCATAAACTGATGTCCCATACTTGGGAGCACTGCCTAGCAATTGTATGTGAAACTGATGGCAGTTTTGAGTCATAATCTCCTTCTACTCACATCAGATTTCCCCAAAAATAAAAAAAATAAATACCTAACACGCTTACTGTACAGTGCCCGTAAGTAATTCAATTTCAGGTACATAGGGAGTCATCATTTGCTATTGCTGACGATGAGAACTATTCAGAAAATAGTAGAAGTTTTGTAAAGAAAATGGAAGTAAGTGCGGGGTGGGATAAATTAAAACAAACCAAAATCAGATAACCGCAGACTGAAACAAAAAATTAAGTCTTAAGCGGCACTCATCTAATCGGAAAACGTTAATATGTTAAGCATATTGGATGATTTACTAGACCAACCAGGGTAAGAGTAATAAACAAAGGCAATGATAAAAATTAAAATAAGAAAAAATTAAAAAAAAAAACAAATAATAAATAATACAAATAAAAGGAAATAGCAAAAGCAATACAAATTTATACCGATGATCAAGGACTATCAAGAGTGCCGTATCCCCGGATTTCGATCTAGGATACGGACGATAGATCCGACATAGACATCAACTTGTGAAGTCACGCCAGGCCTATAGTATAGGCGACAAAGACCTTCCACAGTCTTCTTCACTCCACCATAAGCAGCTGATATTCAGTTATCGTGATGTTCCTTGATCAATTCTGTTGTTAATGGTTTTGGTATCGAGAGCTTCCACATTGGCAATCGTTAGGCACTGCATAAGCTCCAGGTTCTATACGCATGTTTAGCTTTCTATCCAACTGTTTTACCAACGAAAAATCTTGGGGAGACTGTTGTACTTTGGCTATCATATTTCTTGATGTCGATAACCTTCATCGTCGAGTCTTGCAATTTCATCAAGATGAGTGAGTGCTTCGGCAAATTCCTCAGACGTGTCGTCGTACGTGTGTACGTACGACGACGTTGCGTCTTCTTGCTATGAACAATTGAGAAATTCATATGTTGGAATTTTGTGACATAAGCCACTTCAGATTCGTGACTTGTGACTGACCCTCCACGTAGGCCCTGAATTTATTCACGTTAAGAATTGCAGTAAGACACTCCAGCTCAGACTCTGAATAATTTTTTTGCGCTTTATTCAGTTTCATCGAAGGCTAACGGACGCGTCGCATCTAATAAAATTTTTTTGTCATAATCCGCGGGTTAATTAAAACTGGATCCACAGTCAACAGACGATTCAGATCATCAAAAGCGGCTTGTGCTTCCACAGTCCAAACCAGCCTTTTAGGACCTTTCTTCAAAAGATCGGTAATGGGTGAACCTGCATAATGCGGTATGAATCGTTGATACCACCCCGCCATACCTAGTAGCCAACGAACTCGCTTGACCGTAGATGGAGCTGGGTATTTTTCATCAGATCGTACTTTGTCCAGATCCGTTCTCACTTCACCTTCATCCAACTAGGATACCTAATACTTCACCTCCTTAAGCACAAACTTACTTTTTTGAAGGTTAATTGTTAATTCCGCTGCACTCAAAAGTTCAGACGAAGATACCACCAGTATAACAGCTAATTAGACGAAGATACTTTCATGATAACGATGTGGTATCACTTTATGCATCAGCAGACATCAATGTCTTTGAGGCATTGCACAAACCGAAAGTCACAACCTTAAACTGATACATAGGCCTCCCAGGCACTGTAAAGGCGGTTTTTTTCGAGATGCTTCTGGCAAAGAAATTTACCAAAATGCATCTTTGAGATCAATGCTACTTACGTATCTCGTCCTATTTAGACGACCCAACAAGCCATCGGTTAAAGGAAGTTGGCATGCAAGTTGGCAAACACAGACGATTCTTCCAGAAGATTTCTGAATCAGAACCACTAGCGAACACCAGAAACTACGACTCTCCTCGATCACTTCCAATTGTAGCATTCGGTTAAGTTTTCATAGATCTTTTGCTAAGCTACTGGCGATGTGGGGTTATGCTTCTTTTTTACAGGTTCACTATCCCCAACATCGATGATGTGTTCAACCAAAGAAGTCTTACCAAGACTAAATGCTTCAAAGGAAGGAAAAGAAACCGTGACATTCATTAGTTCCTGTAGCTGGTAAGGATGGAGATCGTGTGTTAATGTGTCATCAAACTCACTCGGCATCAGTTCACTCACAAGTGAAGGAGTAAAACGAAAGGATTTTGTGAAGCCATTAAAAGAGATAGGGACGTCGACATATTCTAAAATTTGATTACGAGTGCCATCTGCTGTACAAATGGTAGAAGACAGTTTACGGTAAGAAATTCCGGCATTCTTTTACAAATCTTTCATTTTTTGTTTTAAATAATCCTGATTGCCTGACTCCGCTTAGCATATACAGTCAATCTTCGTTGAAATAATTGAGAAACTCGCCAATGACACCAATTGCAATTGATTGTATCTTAAAAAAAATTTTACAAGACACAAAAATTATGGATAATAGATTGAGTTCTTCTTTGTGAATTTTATGTATTTAATCGTTTTATTTTTGGCAGAGTTTCAAATACTGTCCTAGAATATTTGCTTTTCTGTGTCTAATTTATTTGGACAATAAAGTTTTATAATTGTTCATTTTTACTTAGTGATAATTGCAAGGTAATTTAATTTGCAGAAAATCCATAGTATAGGTTTTAGAAATATTAAATACAGATTACATTCAATTGTGTAGAATGGGAATTGGTAGATGTATGTTTATGAAAAGATGCTTATGTTTATGAAAAAATAATGAATTTTTAAGGAAAAGGTACATTTTATTTTAACCATTCAAAAATAATTTAAAAACGTAATTTTGTTTTGTAACAATTAACAACTTATGAAGGAATGAAATTAATTTTGTAAAATTGACCATGTTAACTAGGGATAAGGATGGAATGTATTAGGTTCTTTTGATAAATATATGAACGTTGATTAATTGTAAGGGAATCCGTACGTGAAGATAAGAAATTCCATAGATGAGCGACTCTGTTGAAAAATTACAGCTTGGCTCCTAATTATTTGAATCATAAGGGAATGGGTTGCTCTGTATTAACGAATCATGAATCCCACAGGACCTAAGTATCGTTCACCCAATATTTGAGAACAGTGCTCCATGCGGTGAAATATAAATTATGTGTAAACAAAAAAACATGTTCGCTATTGAAAAACTTATGACATCGGCCTGTAACTCCAAATTCTTGTATACAGCACTTTTTGCTAGGTTATAAATATTTTTTCACTTTATTTTTTTTTAAACTTCAACCCTTAGAAGTCTGAGAGATACTTTCTCCATAAGATCCTTGAAATAAAGTTTAATGGAAAAGGGTTAGTTGTTGATATTCTTGTAAAGTAGCAAACATGTAGAAGCTACTAAAAAATTAAACCAATAGCCAACAATAAATAGGAATAAGCCAAATTATCTTAAGATCAGAGTTGACAACATTTTATGATAGATAATACTATTTTTCTCATAAATTTGGGCTACCATTACCGACATGAAACAAAACAAAAAAAATTTTAAAAGTAATTATTTTAATTCACTAAAATTAATTATTCAAAGTGCACCTTTGTTTGTTTTCATTACCTTAATTAAAAGGATTTTTTTGTTCGTTATGTTAGATGCAAATAAATCAGAGTACGGAGAATCGAATAATTTGATTCTTTCTCACGCGAATTTATCATGGACGAATTTTATTTTCGATTCTTTCACGAATTTAATTATTCGATTTTTCTATTCAT
Source organism: Diogma glabrata (assembly GCA_963693315.1). Lineage (NCBI taxonomy): Eukaryota > Metazoa > Arthropoda > Insecta > Diptera > Cylindrotomidae > Diogma > Diogma glabrata. The sequence continues at coordinate 74,935,379 of OY856187.1, forward strand.
AATATTCAGCTCGTGAACTGAATCAAACATTTTGAGAATTAAAATTTAAATTCGTTGGCAAATTTACTACAAACGAATAGTTCCGAATCGGAGCACAATATAAACAAGAGTATTTTTTACTGTTTTTTGATTAAATAATTTAGTTTTATGGTTGTAAAATTGCTTATTTTGAAAAATTCTTTGAGGGTTGCAAAAAATTTTCTTTTTGAAGATGATCTTAGATCGAAACTAGTCAAAGAAATTTTTAAGATTTTTGTTAAAGTGTTAGGGATCTTTTTGTTATAAAAAATTTTATTAGACAAGTGTGTTTATAATCTGAAACATCTATATACGAAAATGTGACGAAAATGGCATGACATGGTCATGCCTCTTGAAAAATAAAAGATAATTATTAATTTTTTTTATTTAAATTAATATTTAAAAAAAGAATATGTTACATAGATGACTACAACTACAGCCTCGTTATTTCGCTTAAGATACAAACAAAAATGTAATTGTTTAAAAATGTAGACTTCTGGAATGAAAGTACTGAGTGTAGACAAAAAAGCAGAATTTTTGAATCGTTTTCACACAGATCGTAGAAAAATTTAGTACGTCGATGAAGTTTAAGAGATCATATGGATTTTGCTCTATTTTTTCATCAGAAATAAGGGAAATATTGGTTAAACAAAAAACCCAATCTTCTGAAAGTTGTAAACATTACAAAAGATACGTCAAATAATATTCCGTTACTGCACTGTAAAACAAACTATCGATTGCAAAAGATTGACTTATTTTGTATTTATATTCTTTCTGTAATTACTATTAAAATCAAAATAATAAGAAAAAGCAGACCGTCATGGGACACACCGGAGTTGTGAAACATAAAAGTTGATAGCAGAAATGTTAAATTAATAAAAATCTAAGGATTGAGCAAACAAATAAACAAAGTCAAAAATAAAAATTCAAACAAAATTTAAAAAAAAATTAAAAAAAGTAATAAAAAATAAAAAATTACAAAAAAATGAAAATAAAAATTAGAAAAATTTTTTAAATTATTTCAAAAAATTATAAATTAATGAAAATAACAAATAAAATAAAATGTATTATTATTATTTTTTATTTTTTATGAGGCATGCCGGGATGAAATTGTCCTGCCATTCTTTGTTACTCCATAAAATTCGATTTTACTACCAAGGTGCGTCTATAGATGTTTACCGCAACATTTTGATGAATATTTCTTTATAGGTTTTTATTAATTATAAATCTACTATCTGCTTTTATGTTTCACAACTGCCGGGGGTCCCGTAACGGTAACATTTTTATAGTTTGTGAGAATTAAAATTTGAAGACATCTTGAAAATCAAATTTGTGAAATTTGCAACCATAAAATTAAGTTATTTAATTTTAACATTTTACTGCATTCCAAACCATGGAGCACTAGAATTTAACACGTTGTAGGCACGCTAAAATATTCTTAACAGTATTACAGAGTATGGTCAAAAAATCCAGAATTTTGAAATCGGTTTCGAACAGAACAAAAAAAATCCAGACAATTACAAGCTAAAAAATTACAAGCTAAAACTTGGATTCTGTTCTATTTTTTCATTACAAATATTAACCCAGATTGATTGTGATTGGTTAATTTTTATTAACAAAATAATATTTTCATAATATTAATACCTGTTACAAAAAAACATCCAAAATACGATAAACAAACAAAAATCACAAAAAAAATTTCAGTACAACTTCTACACCACCAATTTCTACGATGTTATTTTTTTTGTACTCGGTGTGGGCAAAATAACAATTCTGTTTCCAAAAGAATACGATCGAAATCATAATTCTGTGTTGGTGCAACCCAAAAGAATACAAATTTCGATAATTCGGTGTCGGAACTTGTTCAGTATAGTCGAAAAGAATAAACTATAAAACATTAATTCAAAGTAAATTAAACAACAAACCTAAATAACACAGCGAAACTACTCATTAACAACATAAACAGTATACGAAGAAAAATCAAATACATCAAACGAATGATTCCTTTTAATTCGCATTCATTCATGAACAATAAATTTTATTTAAGTCTCATCTCTCACAATCACAAACAAATACTAAAGTATCAAAGTTGTTTCGTTCGTTCCCTCAAACGAATTGAAAGTTTTTAATTCTCATTTTAAAATTCGCTCACGAATTTTATCAAGTTGTATTTGGCTGACGAATGAATAAAACAGGAAAATAATTAAATTTTCGATTCGCGAATCGAATTTTTACGTACTCTGAAATAAATTAAAATTCATCAATTTAATATGTACTGTACTGTTCTGTACTGTATTACAAAAGTTTAAAGAAAAAATAAAAACCTTTTTAATTTTTCCATTCTCTTATTCTATTTTCATTTTGTTTATTATTAATATTATTATTATTAAAAAATTTCGTATCGCTTCGTTTTTTATTATTCGTGAAACCAGCGGCTGACATGTGTGTGCATATATGGGCTAAGGCATTTTACGACATGTGCACGGTCAGTGCACATCATGGGCATGATTTTTTTATGCACAATTTTGTGCACGGTGATGGTGTAACAAGCACAACTAATGCACATTTCATGCATTCTTTTTGAAATTGCTTTACGGCTATGTTATCTTATTTTGTTTCCGCCACCAGAACTAAATAAGAATATACATACTTACATAAAAGCTAGATGAAAATACAATATTTCTGAAGCTTACTATTTATATCCTCAAACTGAGTAGAGTATATAAATGCAGTGTTATGATGCTACATGCGAGCTACCACTGTGGTTAAATGGTTTGTGAAACGCGTCGAAATCGAACGATTTCGATGTGTTTCACTAACTATAAATACTTGAACTCAACGATAGAGGCTCTCTTATTTTTTTTGGTTATTTTTGACGTCTGATTCTTTGTTGAGTTGTCGACATATTTTGATCTGTTTTTTTTGCTTCGTGAATATCAAAAGATTGAGAATGTTTTTATTTTAAATTCGCGTTATTTTCGTAATATAAGTAGTTCTGCAATTCATTAGTTCAATTCAAATAAAAGGATTTTGATACACGTTTGTGCTGTCATGTTAATAAATTGTTAAATTCCTTAATTCCAGTCATTAGTGGAATTTAAAAAAAAAAAGATTTCTACATATATGTTTGTGATTTGGTCATTAAATTTTTTTGTGAAGTGGTATTGTGAAACTTTAATAAATTAATGGTTTTCTTTCAATTTCAAAAGAAAAAGTTCTTCTCAGTTTCATAATAAAACATTACTCAATGTCGACAAATCTAGAAGTGCAAGAAAAGCCAGTGGATCGGTTCGCCGCGTGTTCGTAAACTGGTTCAATATCATGAGATAACTGCTTAAAATTTCCCCGACATGTGGAATGGCGGTCTTGCACGACAGGATAGCTGTTACTGATGTTATTTGAAATCTAATATAATAGGGAGTGGATTGTAGAATTTCATGTTTTGTAAGGTGATAGTCAACAAATACAACAATTTGCTACAGATACAAACCTCTGGGTTAAGAGCATTGTGAAAAGTAGGAGCACATACGAGTAACAGTTTGACCCTGAGAGCAGCAATTTTTATTACCTTCGAAGTTATTTATTGCCTATTCCACGATCATTTCGCATGGTTCTGTGGTATGATAGCTGAATAACTTACCTGAAATGCAGGACTAAGGGACAGGAGGGACACGAGGAGTGGGATCCAGATCACTTATGGGGTGAATCAATTCATTACTTCTTTTGTATGGATGTATATACGCGCATGAGTGTATGTGGATGGGGAATGAGTGGATGTGGTGCAAGTGCGTGTGAGTGAGGTAGCTACCTCACACACTCACACATCCCTACACCATTACCATACACATATATTAAAACCACTCACCTACACACACACACACACTCATGCGTTCATGGGGGTGAACGTTACGATCGCGGCTTCTTCGGGATTGGAGTCGCCAGAGTCTCCTTTTTCCACTTTTTTTTTCTTAATTCATTTCGATTCGTTTTTCTAATACTACGCGCACACAGTTTAATTTGTGTTGGGGTAGCACATTCCTCGTTACTATCCTCGTACCCATAAACTGAAGCTAGCTATGGGTGTAAAACATCACTAGGTGCACGGCCTGCTAGACTGATGCGTTGGAAGTTCCAACGTGCCCAGTTCTCCATTACAGCAGTCTATTAGAAAATATCAACAAAAATTATTTTGTCTAGCTCCTCATTAAACAGCACTTACAACATCATTTTCCATCATTCTACTCTCAACATAAGCATATACCACATATAGATAGACGTCGATGACTTCTGTCAATTTCCTACTATCTAACGACTTAAAGAAGCCACCCATCTAAGTCTTGCGTTAATTGCTTACGAAATTCGTAATGTGTGTTTCTAGAAGAAAAAAATATCTCTGTTAGACTTCTGTGTATGATGTCTCTCCGCCCTTTTTGGTGAAATTTTCACGAATAAACCATATTTTGTCCTTTGGAGTATTGCTGCCATCGCCGTTGGAGTTTATTTCTTTTAGAAGCATCTAAAACTGTATGCTTTAGCCTTTGTATACATTATAGTCATACTTTTTAAGATTTTTTCGCTCTGCTAAAGAGATTTATTTATCTTATCAGCAACAGCTTCCAAAAAATATAACTACGGGTATCTTGGTTTTGTCTTTAGTGAACATCCTGGTCACCACACCTAACCCCGCTGTTTCGTATTGAACGTTTACATAAGTTACGGGATATAAATCGTCCAAGTTACACAAAAGGGGCGGTATAGGTGTGTCCTCTCTGCATATGTCTTCTTTCTTCTTCATAAAAAATTTTTGTCAAGCGTAATCATACGCAGATTATCCAGTTCAAGCCTGATCGGGAGGAAATATGTTACCAAAATTAACACTCTTGTACCAAGCTGACATTTCTGACCTTCAAGACGCAAAAAAATTATCTGTTGTATCTATAGTTTTATTCACAAAACATCTTTCTTATCTTATCTTATCACAGCTTTCTTAATTCCCAAAATAAAACAACGTTCAACTAACCCCTTTTCAATTACTGTTCCAAAATAAAAAGCAACAAAAAACTCTTTGCACATTCACACAAAATTTCTAAAATGTATTAATAATTTCGCTTCCTAAGATTATATGAAAACTTATGTTCCTCATAAAACATTTTGATGTTCCAAGATGACAGTTGAAAACTCATAATATTTATGCTCCACACAAGATTTTCTAAAAAAAAAACTAAACCTCACAACGTAAACATGTGAAAATTTATCTGATGTTAAATTTCTGTCTTATATGATCAAATTAATCTCTTATATTTCCACCAAAATTGTCTACTAAAAAACCAAACCAAAAAAATTATTTATCATAATATACGACAAAATCCTAATTTTGTTAAACAATTTAAGTAGAAGTAACTTAAAAGTCTTAAGAAAGTACAGAAAAAACGTAACGAAAAACAAACAGTAAGAAGATGAAAAAGAATTTTCATTTCTAAAACAACTTCCTACGGCCTAAAGTAATTCTGTATTCAAAAATGGTGCGATTCATAAAAATAAAATGAAATTAAGTTTTTGTATTTATCAATTTTCCTTATTTCAAAATAAACATGGGTTCCAGGAAAAAAGAAAATACATAAACATAAAGGGAAAGTAAACATTTTCCTTTTGGTTTTCAATAACTGAGTAATAAATATACAATTTTATGTTTTCAAAATTTTTGGGGTTGTTGATGTCAAACGAAATATTTTCTTTGTTTATTTGTGTTAAGGGAATTTTCAAAAAAGGTTTATGATGATATTATGGTTGAAACCCAGTGGCGTCATTTCACTAAAATCTTGGGGGGGGCGAGAATTTAAATGACATAAAAAGATTTTTTTCGTAAAACATACATATATTTATATAAACATACATAAACATACATACAAACACACACATATATTTAAAAGCATTTAAATGCATCGACTTAGAAATAAAAATAAAATGCTTTTGAGCTACATTGGTTACTCTGCTAGTCTGCTGGTGTTGTTTCATCGAAGAGAATGCCGCAAAGTTCTGCAAAATCCCTTCATTTGTTAAAAATAATGTCAAATTTAGTATCATCTCTGCATTGTTTAAGCATCAAAAAATTAGTTTTAATTAAAGCGCTTGGGCTAGAAATTATTATATCTTTGCTTTGTAACTGTTCAGAGAGTGAATTTGTAAACGACAGCAGATCGTGCTGCATAGAAAATTAAGGATGGTTTTTCAATACGATGTTTTAGCTCCCGGGCATCCCGGGATTTAAAATTTATGAGTCACATAGTCCCAGGATCCATAAAACACCACGGGATTGCAATCCCTACGTGACTCCTCTTATGTCGAATCGTTTTTTGTTTGTTTGTTTGTTTTCCTTTATTTGTCTCAGAGAGAAAGAGTTATGTCTACCCTAAACTGACCAGAGCCAAATCGTTAAAATGTGGGACAAAATGCAAACATTCTTCCAAATACTAACTAATTAGAATTTCTATTGCGAGAAAATGGAACGGTGAAAACGTGCTAACTAGATTGTGCATAAATTTACTATTCAATGCTCTCCTTTACTATTTGTTTACTATTTAATTCTTCAAAAAATTCTTTTATTTTAATTGGACATTCAACCGTTAGGAAATGTGCTTGCAGTGGTTCGTACATTTTCTAAATTCTTTCTAGTGCTGGCATTACCGCCAGCCAGCGAGTTTCACTGTATCCAATAAGTTGGTTATGTTCGACATTACTTTTGCCGCAGAACTCCTTCAACGTCTTCAGTAAAGACAGTAAAATATCCAAATATTTTTAACCCTGCCATTTAAATCAGCAGCATTTCTTATTGCATTATTTAGAATATGGGCTGCGAATCCAATACCCTATACACTCTGGTTCAAATTCGAGTTTAGCTTGTTTTTAAATTTTCATCCGTTGACGTGACACCACTAAAATTGGTGTTCGTGTTATCAGCGCAAATTGCAACAAAATAACAACAAAACTTGTTTAAGCTACTGGAGCTGGCGGCTTATAGCAACGCTTTTTTATGTTTATCTGTATCTTAGACTGCTTCGTTTCAAAAAAAAATTTTTTTTTCTAAAGTCCTACTTCAAATTTTTGTTAAGAATGATAAAAAAATAATTCACTGAAAATTTCAGCCCGTAATTCCAATTCTTAGAACTTGCGCAATCCGTTTAAAGTTTTTCCATACAAAATACATGGAGAATTCGTGATTTTATGTTTGATTATCTATAGTTCGGCAGCACTTAATGTTATGGCGATAGTTGTAGGTGGAATTTGTGGATGAGTTCATGGGCTTCAAAAATGCTATTACTCACTTTTTTGTGACTTTCTTATTTTGACGAGTACGCCTTTTTTATTAACTTGATGTAATAAAATCCATGCAATTACTTAATAGCGTTCGTGCAATTACGAGCAACTTGTGATTTAAAAATTATACAAATGGGAAACAAAGGGAAACGTTAACATAACTCTACTTTTAAACCTAGCTGGTGAATGTTTATTAATTTGTTGCAATAAATTTGTGTTTGTGTTATTTTATTTAAGTTTTGTTTGTTATTATACCCAATTTAAGAAAAACCAACTATGACTGATAAAATTTGGAATAAAATATTCAACTATTTAGTTGGTTTTGAATTAAGTGAAATAAATATAAACAAACTACCAACCTATCGTGGTGTAATAAATTTATTCATGTACAAACATCGGTTCTTAAAATTTACAATTCGGCAAAGCTCAACCATAGTAATAAATGATGTAAATAAAGTTTGGGAAAAATTTTCAATACCAACAAATTCTTCACAGAATAGTATAAAAAAATTGAAAAAGTTGTAATATAAAAGGAGGGAACAGTTTTTATTAATTTGTTAATTGTTTTCTATTTTTTATCCACGGGTGTGACAACCCCGCGTACTCCAGTCCCTGCTATTGGCATATGAGTTAACGTGAGATATCGCATACCACTGGCAATAGTAGTGAGATATCACTAGCCAAGGTGATATCTTAGGGGTGCTGGCGGATGAACTGTATTCAGTCAACGGTAGCACTCTCAATCTTAGCTAATGAATATTCCTTGATGCTGGAACGCTGTAGCTTGCTAGAAGAAACGAGCCTTCATATAACTATATATCTGAGCTTTAATCATTGAAAAATATACTGCGTCCCATAATCAAGGATTATGCCATTAGCTGGACTATTGGCAAACCAATTTTAGTTTTGTTCCTGCAAATTTTTGGAACAAGTTTGCTTTTTATCTCTTATTTTATTTTTATTTTCCCTATCCTATCACGAAATATTGGCCTATGTCATATTTTATATGTGATAGGATTTATGGTTTAGTTATCCATTACTTAACAAAAAAATATTAAAAGAAAACAAAAAAAAACAGATTTGCGTCCATTAACATCCTTAGAACGCATGTTGTTGTGGGACCTTGGTCTTAAAAGGTTTTTATGTGTTGTTGTGACACATATTGTAATGCCTACTACACATCACGTTTTATTAAAAAAAAAAAAAAAAAAAATGAGGAATATAAAAATTTAAAAAAGTCCCGAAATCGAAACAAATTAATAAAACAAAATACAAAAGTTAGAAACTTCATAATTAAACTAGATCAATTATTTGACAGTTGTGTGGGAATAAAATATTTACTTGAAGATCGTCAATTGTTTTTAATGGAAAGTCTGCAAAATGTAGGAAGAGATGTGGGCAAACAATTCAAACCAAAAGATCTTCAGAAAAATTTTTTTAAAAAAAGCTCCTTGAGCACACAAGTTCAAGCTTTTCAGAAATTTACTCGCTGTTCTACGTCGCTGTTCTACGCTGTAGAACGTAGGTCTTATCTTGAAACTGCTTCAAATATTGAAAATGAATTCCCCATATCCAACACCAGAAAAACTAATATTATGACACCTAACCTTGTTTCTACATTAGATCGTACGCGTACTAGTCACCGAAATGCAATGTATATTATTGTTGCTGTGCTACGTAGTCTTGGATTAGACATCAACAGTTTTAATTTGAGCTATTCAACAATAAATAACGCTCGTATTAATTTTAGAAAAGAAATTGTCGAGGTTTTAAAAAATGAACTAAATATTGCTCCATATTTTATAATTCTTTCGGATGAAAAATTGCTACCTTCATTTTTAAAAACAAAAAAAGGGGAACGAATTCCGATAATTGTTTCAGGAATACAAACCGACCAACTTCTAGGAGTTCCATTACTTGAAGAAGCAACAGCACTTAATCAAGCTGACGCTATTTTTAATGTCCTTACTGAGTGGAATCTTAAAGAAAGAATCAGAGGAATGTGTTTTGATACAACTAGCGTGAATGCTGGTAAATCATTTAATTTAAATTTCTTAATGTTGATTATTGAGGAGTAGTATTCGTGGTTCAATTCTCAATATGAAATCCCTTTATTAGTTGTGTTGTATTTATTGTCACCGTACTTTTAAATTAATTTTTTCTACACTTTACACTTTTTTTACATTTTTTCGGTTAATGAATTAATATATTTTGTGAAATCAATAACCATTTTTTATTAACTGTTAATTATACTTTTTAGAATAAAAGATTATCTAAATAATTAAAATTTATAAATATTATATAAAAAGTATTATAAATTTTATATAAATTTTATAATCAATTTATAAAAAGAATTGCACTTGAATTGATTAAAAATGAATTAAAGGTATAAGTATAATAACTTACTAATAATGTCAAAAGTTGTAGTTCTTTCAACTGATGACCCAATAAAATAGGTTAATGTCCTAAATAAATATATTATCTATAAAATTGTTCCGTTCATGTTAGTTGTAGGTCCAACCAATTATGGAACTTTGGTTAAAAACTTTAGTTTAGGCGAACAAATTACTTTGAGAGACATCCACGTCAAAATAAGAGAGTCACAAAAAAGTGAGTAATAGCATTTTTGAAGCCCGTGAACTCATCCCCAAATTCTACCTACGACTATCGCCATAGCTTTAAGTGCTGCCGAATCATAGATAATCAAACATAAAATCACGAATTCTCCATGTATTTTGTATGGAAAAACTTTAAACGCATTGCGCAAGTTCTAAGAATTGGAATTACGGGCTGAAATTTTCAGTGAATCATTTTTTTATCATTCTTAACAAAATTTTGAAGTAGGACTTTAGAAAAAAAAAATTTTTTTTTAAACGAAGCAGTCTAAATTCTATATGTCTTTTAATATCATAATGTTCACTGTTAATTTGCAAATTCACTCCGACTAGTAATACACTAAACTTTTGCGTCGTTATATTTTGATTTTTTTATAAAAGGATAGTCCAATTCAATATCGTATAAGAATTTACGTAAACGTTTTCTATCCGTCTTGATTTGCAGGAGAACTTTTTAAATATAATTTTAAAAATTAGTATAAATTTACCTTTTATAGTAGCATAAAACTTTTGTTACACAATTAAAGACTGCAAAACAATTGAAACAATTTATTTTAATTTTACGAAATAATTAATATCTTTTCTGTATTCTGTAAGTATAAGAGGTATACAGTATACCTCTTGTTCTATCTTTTGCAAATCTATACCATTTATCAAGTTTTTATGCTGTTTACTATGTTTGTTCTTTATTGAGAAAAAGAATTAGAAACTAGAAAATAATAATATTACTTATGAGCTACCTAGTTAAAGTGTGTTTTAAACAGAGTTTGAAACGCTACCTATACCACTCCTTTACTTTGTTCTTTCAGAATGCGTAGCTTTAAAAAAATATAACACTCTCGCATATAGGAGTAAAAATATTAAAATATCATTCTTGCTACTAAATTGAAATAAATATTTTCTTTCAAATACTAAAAACATTTATTTTTGCGTCAAATTTGATACTTTCGAACGTAAAATGCTTCGAATGATTCGTTCAATTATTCATGTATTGCTAGAAAAATGAATATAAAGGATGACGTAGAGTGACTAATTTTCTTCTTTTGCAAATCGAATGAAAGAACAGGAAAATGTAATCTGCTCCAAAGGAGTAAAATCGAAAAGACAAAAATTTTACTCTTACGAGTAAGAACGATATTCAAATTATGAAGGTTTTAATTTTTGAATATTATTTCAAAGGATTGAAATGAGTGCTCGAATAATGGAAAATTGTGAACTCTGGTTTAAAAATTTAAATTTTTATGAACTTATACGCAAAACTGAGTCTTTTAAGTAAAATATTTTGTATTTTGTTTTTCATATATACTTTCGATCTCTCGTATATACACCGGGGAGATGTTTCTATAAGCAAAGAAACCTTTTCGCTGAGGTAGATCTATTAGACATTAAAATATATGTAAATTATTGAAGTGAAATAACTTTGTTTAGTATTTCTAAGAAAATTATAGTTAAAACACTATTTTAGTAAAAAAAATATTGCACTGGTTTGTTCTCTCAATATGGTTAAATCAACATATACATAACATTATACAAACTGCAAAAAAAAACTGTGAAGCCATTGGTTTGACTAAGATATTGCGCAAACTGTGTACGTAGGTAGATATAAGGTTTTTTGATTATTTCGATAATGCATACCTTGAAAATATTTACATAGCTTAAATATTTGTTCGTGTCGTTAGAAAATATTGCTTGTCTATTATAAAACATTCACTATTATAAAATCACTGGAAATAACCCAATAAATTTAAATTACTCCCGTAATTATTTTCATTCATTTTATAAAAATTAGCACAACTATCAAGAAAACTTTTGATATGTTATAGGATTTTACATTTTAGAATTGTTTTTTATTTATTGTTTTTAAAAAAGTCTTGTAAAGTTTGTACAATATGATATAGATAAAAAACAAGGCGAAACAGTCAGGGTTCTCCAAATAAGTGGGGTATAATTAGGTTGTGTTCTCCTGCATGTACTTACTTTTAAGTTTATCAAAATTACCAATAACAATTGAAATTTGAATGTTAAATACTGCACTATAAACTCTCGAGGAACCCTATACTAATTAAATATTTTGTTTCCTCTGGCTCAGACACGAATATCTTATAAACAAAACACAATCGTTCTTCTAAAAGCGGTGATGCCGCGCACCTTATAGTACGATAGAATTTTGTCAAAATACGCACCCACGGTGTTTTTGGAAGAACGATCGTGTTTTGTTTATAAAACTGAATTCATCAGAAGATTAGAAGCAATACGATCACCTTTCGTATCGGTGGCGCTCTGGTCCTTGATACAAAGAACGATAACGGTTTGAATATTGCGGTGAACTGTACTTTAGTCGGGCCAAAATAATATGTAACGTAATAATTATACTATCAGATATATTTCAATTAATAGTATGCGGTAAAATTGGTATATTAGCTAAGTAAATCTTTTAAAAATTAGACGAATTTACAAAATAACAGTGCATTGAAATTTTTATAGTGTATAATTCTATCACGATTGGATGGTTTTATTGAATCGACGTAATGATAGTATCAGATCCTTGGGGGGGGCCAATGCCCCCCCCAGCCCTACCCAATTGACGCCCCTGTTGAAACCGTCAACTAGGTAGGGTTGGTTGTTTTGACTTTATTTTTGAGTTTAAATTTTATTTCAGAATTTCATTATAATGACAAAAATAAACGATATATTTTCCTTTAATTGACTTCCAATCATTGTCATTTATCTTTGAGAAATAAAACGAATCAACCTTTTTGATTTAAGTTAAATTTAAATGTTATGTTATTTTTATATCCGAAAAGGATAAATTGGATAATCGAAATCAATATGTTTTGAATTTTTTTCCTCCAGTAGATAATGATATCCTGAGATTTAAATAAATTTATATTTCAGAATTGTGATCCAAGACAATTTTGTTTTGTATAAATATCCGTCGTTTTTTTTCATTATGGATCATTTCGTCTTAATTTTAACTTTAAATGATTTGGTTTAGGATGTTTCTGACTTTGAAATTGGTATTCAGGCATTATATTACTATATATTTTTATCGTTTGGGTGATCATTTATGAATCCTTCCTTTCTTCCTAGATCGTAATTATGTATCCTGTATATCCAGGAATATCGTTTAAAAATGCTGATAAAATAAAAAATTTAAACTCGACCATTACCGATTTCCTTTGAACTTCTGTAATTGTAAGTATAATAAAAACAACAAGACGTGTTTTAAGGTTTCAGTTTTTTATGCAGAACACAATTCGTAAGACTTCGATGTGTTTTTGTCTTAAAATCGATTATCTTATAAACTATAAATCCTATGAACCTGAAATTTAAGGTGTACTACGTCTACCTATCCAAATTAAAACCTATATAAATAAGTTATAAAGGAATTCCCATGACGTAATTTCTTTTTATAAAAACAAAACAATAATAATTAAGTAAACAATATTTCATATGTTTACAATTATAAGTAAGCGAAGTTTTATGAATTTTATGAACTATATTATATTATTCAAAGTGTGTCATCACATATTATGTTTCAAAACATTGGAATAAATTTTAAATAAGTTTAAATAAAAAAGAAGGCAAATAATTATGATGATTCGCATTTTAGTACGGGGAAAATATTAAGCAATTAAACTGAAATATATTATATGTACATTTTGTTAGAATTGCATTTTTTTTACATAATTAATTTAAAATAAAATATATTGATTGATTTAAGTGGGGATTATGTAAATGAAAATTTAAATCCAAAAATTGTATAAAAGAAAGGTTTCGAACAATAAAAAACCAGAATCAGTTTGAATTTAAATAGTCTTTTTACTTTCTCTGATCCTCCCGACGACCTCAGTTGACGCACGTCAAACGCGGGTCTAACGGCTATTTCCTTGGTGCAAAGTTGTTTCGGCAAAGTTTATCATTGAAAAGCCGGACTGTTCTGGACTTACGGACGTATAGGCGGGCAGTATTACAATATCTCTTGTGGTATATTTTACCACCAATAAAAGTTAAAGTCAAAATAATAAAATACGCAGTCAGATCGGAATAGTGTATAAATGTCGTTCACTCACGATATCGAGAACGATCTTATGGTATACGCTCAGCACAAAGGTGAAGATGACGGATACAAAAAAAGTAAAGTTGTTTCCGTTTGTGTTACGGGGCTGCTTACATCGCAGCCCTTAAGAAAATAGTTTTTTTTTTTACCGAGGGTATCATATCAAGTAGGGTATAATATGAAAGGGCTTGAATTCAGTATACCTTAAAATCGTATTTTAGAATTTTTCACTACACAGTTTTTTTAATAAAATTGACTAATAAAGTTTTTTTCATGTTTTCTTTTCCCACTTAGTTCTGAACCTATTTAATAAAAAAACTTCAAAAGTCTTTGAAAATGACAGGAAAAGTGGTAACTTTTGAATGAAAAAATAAATAAAAAAAATTTTAAAAACACACTTTTTGAAAAACGAACTAAAAAGTAGAAAATAAATTTTGCATTAACACCAGCGTTATGTCTTTTATAATTATATTTCCTTTGAAATTGTTAGAAGAAAAAATATTTAAATGGTATTTAACACATCTTAGCATAGATGCAAATATTAAATTTTTGACTAATTTAAAATGCTAATTTTCGATTGACAAACAGTTTTCCGTTCCCATTTGTTACATAAAATAAAAGTGGGTGACGCATACATTAATATAGAAAAGGAACAAATGTATTCTATGTTAATCTCTAACAAGAGAGACTACCAACGTTTATTCCCTTTCCTTTCTGAATGCGCGGTAAGAAATCACGAAGAAAACGTCATTATTCAAAATAATACAAAAAATGGTGAGGTGTAAAATTACAAAATAAATTTTTAAGAAATACTGAAGTGAAGCTCTTTCATATGATACCCTACTTGAATATATAAAAAATGCATTTTCTCAAAGGTCTCACACCGTAACCCTGTAAACCAAACAAAAACAACTTTAGCTTTATTTGTATCTGTTATCTTATGTGGATAGGTTAGTTTTATACGCACCTCAAATTTCAGGTCCATAGTATTTATAGGTTACGAGATAATCGATATGATGTGAAAAACGCGTTTTATTCACACCAATAGGGTTCGTTATAAAAAACGGAACCCTAAAAATATATTTGTATTGCATTGAAAAAAAAATAAAATAAAATAACAATTGAGTATAAACTGAAACAAACATAAGATCTGTTAATTGATTTGGAAGGAAAGATATTAATTACAGTGGATTGTCATTAACAGCCAGATGTTATTTATGAAACGAATCTTAAATTGCTTGATATTACAGAATAAATGTACGATTAATGTGAAGACTGTCGGTTTTTTAGATTTTAAAAGAAAATGTCTACTGGACAAATTTTTGTTGTTCGTTACACAACTTATCAGCATACAACTTATTTCCGTCCATACATGACGACGTGGATTACGTTTAAAACTGAGTGCCAGCAATATGCAAATTCAGCTATGTATATATATATGTAATTTTTGGAGCAGATACTAAACGGGATAGTTATCGTTGACTGATAGGGTTTTAAGCTAAAACTTTAAATCGTGAAAATCAATTAGCTCACACCTCTCTGAGTTCATGTTTCGATCGAATTCTTGTTTGACCATTCTTATTTGATTAAAATGTTCTAAAGGCTGATTTGTTGTAAAACTGATTTGTCAAAAAAACCCTTCTAAAACATGAAGGAGGATTATGGATTATACTTACTCGCCATAAGTACAAACTAGGTTACCTAAAAATCCTTTAAGCTTTCTCAAAACTGTGGTTTGTCTTATTCACCTATTTGTTCGCTACACATATACTTATTGAAATATGATTGGAGAGCTTGGCCCTTCATCAGGTAATAATATAAAGCTGTGTTTTGGTTTTTTTAGGCCCTTATTTACTTAAATAAAAGTAACCTCTCCGTGCTGAATTTATTTATTATGTTGCATTTCTTTATGTAAAACTTGTTCGCTTTGAGACTGATAACGTTCTCTCTTTCACCTGTTTCCATATTATAAGTGTTTCAACTGATTTATTTTTTTGTGTTATGTCTGCTATAGATTTGCTTCTTGTTTTTGCTGAAAATCTCTGAATTTATTCCCATAGATCTTACTAAAACAGTGGCTTAGGTGACCAAATTTTACCAGTTTTAGACTACAAATAGCGTTATTTTCTGTTACATAGATCTCCCACGTTGGGAAATCTTTTTTTGTGTTTTGGCCATTGGCGTTCTGAATGTTGTGGATTTTATAAAATACTGTCAGGTGAGTTACCTGCTGACCCGGTGGTTGGAAGCAAACATACTACGAAGGATCAGAAGTGTGAATTAAACACTTTAGAAATTTATGTGTCGAGCTATTTGAACCCGCTTCTAATACGAAAAAAAAGGTTCAGGTGCATGAAAGACACCCGTTAAAGGATTCTTAATCGATTATTAAGCACTCAATTCCATAGCCACATGAAAGAATTAAACTTATACATATATTTCTATGTTTCGGGAGTTTTACGTTTAACGTTTTGCTTCTGATAATTTTTATGCAACAGCCCATGTTTTTTTTTCGAATTAACCTCAAGCATATTTTGAGCTATATGTACGAAGATAAACTGTATTCACAGCATAAATTTTATGAATTTTAATTTAATTGAAACAAAAAAAAACACAAAACCATTTAGTGCTATATCCTTAAAAAAAATAAAAGCAACCTGTACACCACAAATATTTAGTTACCTTATCGAAATATATTTCCCATAAACATAAAATTAATTCAAATTACATAAAATAAACATGAAAACATGTAAAAAAAATTAAATTTGAACGATAACCGAAACGATACTAAAACAAAATTATTCTTTGAAATCCATAAAAATATGATTGTCAAATTGGAAACACTTAAACTCAACTGGTAGTGTAATTTGTATGTAAATAAAAATACCTCATTTCGTTTCGTGACAAAAAAACATTCAATTAAAAACACTTTATACTACTCTCTGTGACATAAAATAACATCAACATAAAAATTTATGTTTATTATCCTGTTGAATAAAACATAATAGGACACAATTTTATAGCAATAATGTGATTATCCTGATCCTGTTCCTTTGTCGTATTTTTTTGTTATTTTGATTAAAAGTGTTTCTAAAAAATAACAAAGCAGAATGTTTCCAATATTTGTCTTAGGATAGTATCTTTAAAATTTATTATTAAAATTTATTAAATTTATATATTCATAATAATAATCTAAGTGTTCCAATCAGCAAGATTCAAATTTTTGTTCTTAAAGCTTTATGCTTTGACCACTGGCAAGTCCTAAGCAAATATTATAAGAGAAGCGCACTAAACGGAACAAAGTGGCTCAAGCGAACAAAGTAGTACATTCAATTTCATAAATTTCGCACCCAAAGTTAAAAAGTAATAATTCTAATCTGTTACTATGATGGAGATGTTTTATTTCAAACAAATTTAATTCCCATTAATTTTGCATTATTATAATGCAAGAAGGTAACTTACCTTTAATCCATACCTTGTCGGTATATAGCAAGCAATACTTTAATACTTTCTTTTGCATGAAACAGCGCGATCAATACAACTTATCGTCTTTTTATTCATATCTTTCTCAACCCTATTTGCTATAATTTTTTTTTATCGATTGATATCTCATGTTGATATGTTATTGATTCATAATTTTTTTATATATATGTATATATGTACACTTGTTATTTGTTGTTTTTGTAAAACAATTGGTGTTGTTGTACGATATAGGTAACAGTTACAAGTGTCAATAACTTGATTTTCTGCTGAGTGTTATTAAATTATTTACCAAAAGTTCTTGAGAAAAATGTAGAATAATTAATTTTAAGGTTAATTGAATAATGAAGGTATAACAGAGAGATTGAAAATGTTTATGTGAAAATTAAATTAAACAATTTTTTTTTAAATTAATTGCATATGTTATATCGGAATAAGAATCATATATGGGTGAAAAAGAAAAAAATTATAATCCATGTTAATAGTTCAAAATCTTATTAATGCAAATGTAATAATTTACTTAAATAAGAATAAAATGAAAAAAAAACTGGAAATTGGCGATTTTGGTTTAGAATAGTAATCATGTGTGTTGGAAAATAAAAACATAACGTTACCATGTTGGCAACTGGCGGTAAAATACTTGTGTGTGTTAATTTAGTTAAATAGGTTGTTTTATACAAATCGGTCAATTTATAGTGGAATCAGATTAATATGATCGACTAAATTTCTGAAAACAAATTAGACATTCTACATGTCATACTAGTCCCTGGGCCCAAACCAGTTTCATATGATGATTACCACATATTTTATACTTCGAGAGACGGCTGTACTTGACGAGCCCGAAAACTTTTGTTCTGACATTTTTCTCAATTCGGACACTTTTTCTTTCGGCAGACTCCAAAAAATGCCGATTGCCGGCGGTCTTGTAAATTTGCTACCACAATTTTTTTTTAAACTATGGGTGGATGAAATTTGTTTTAGAACACGCGTGTAAACTTGTCCGACAAAAATATGTCTGTTATTGTCGAGTCCGACAACTGACATTTTAGTATGTTTGGGTTGTCGGACTAGACAATGGGAGACAATTTTATCGCCGACAAGGTTACCCTCGTGTTCTAAAACAAATTTCCAACCCTTATAGTTAAAATAAAAAATGTACAAGAGCCCGAGGAATCGGTATTCTTCGGAGCTTGCTGAACTAAAAAGCGGCCGATTCAGGGAAAAGGGCAGAAATAAAGTTTTCAGACACATCAAGGACAGGCGCCTCACGAAGTATAAAGTAGGTGGTAAACATCAAACAAAACTGGCGTGGGCCCAGGGACTATACATGTTTTGGTCTCTTATATTTTGGATTATTTTCATACAACAGCTGTGGTTTTAAAAATATATGGACATGTGAAAGTGATTTAATAATTGGTTAACGACAGAGTTTTAATATTATTGGTGGTAATTTTTGATTGTTTGATTGATGATAGTTTCTGACATCATATCGTACCATAACGGTTATCATCTTGATTTGAGTATTGTAATGAGGATGTTTTTTATCAGTTACGACTGTGATTTCTAGGTTTTCACCCAACATTATTATTCATTATTACAAAACGTAGATTACGAACGAATTATTTTCGATGTTTTTTATAATTATAAATATGAGAATCCTACCGATGAAATGGTCAGTTGTCTGTATTACTGTTTTAATGTGTTAATTATAAATATGAGAATCCCACCGATGAAATGGTCAGTTGTCAGTATTACTGTTTTAATGTGTGAACAGTTTTAACTTGAATAAGTGAGGATTAAAAGAATCAACAAAAAAGTGATTTGTCTTGTAGATGAATACAAAAGCCATGTGAGATTAAAAATAATAAAAAAATCTGGTATTTTATTAATCATATTTATTTTGTCATGTAATTATAATCGTTAGTAATAGAATAGTAGATTTTAATCTCAGAAAATATTAAAATTATCAAAAATAGTAACAAATTGTGATAGTTTAGAGAAAACAAACAAAAAATGCCATGAAATGAGTTAAAGTAAAATCATTAAAGTTAATCGTGTCAGAAAGAGATTATTACGATAACATTAGAAACATTTATTTATTGTGAATTAATCATATTTATTTTGTTGTGTAATAATAATCGTTAGTAATAGAATAGTAAATTCTAAGCCCAGAAAATATTAAAATCATTAAAAATAGTAACAAATTGTGATAGTTTAAAGAAAACAAAAAAATGCCATGAAATGAGCTATAGTAAAATCAATTAAGTTAATCGTGTCAGAAATAGATCATTACGATAACATTAGGAAAATTTATTTATAGTGAATTAATCAATTAGTTTACGTTGTGTTTGTAGTACATATATATATAGCAAAAATTATTTAAATTAAAAAAAAACAGGGTTGGAAGTAACCAAAACATAACCTCAACAATTAGTGGTTTCATTTTTTTTTGTTAATTTTTTGTTTGCGTGACTAGATGAACACTAATGAGTGTTACGGTGTACTATTCCAATTTTTGCTCTGAAAATAATAATTTTAAAACTCAATTATAATTTTATATTTTCTTAAATTGTAGCTACATTTTTCTGTACCACTGTTGAATGTTTGGTTACGTCATCGATTTCAAACAATAAACATTTTTATTATTGATGGAAAGGGAAACAGAAAGCCGATGCTATGATATAAAAATACGAATTGTTAAATCAAATAGATTAGTATAATTTTAAAACTCAGGAGTTATTGATAAATTATTCTTGCATCAAATAATTAAACTAATAATTTAAAATAAATATAAAAAAAAATGTAAATATTATTGAAAATTTTTATAGAAAATTAAATGTTCTGTTAATTGTGTTATTGAGGTTTTTTATTTATGGTTTTCTAATGTGTTAAATCTCAGTAGTGGAAAAGAAAAATTTAATGTGATACTCAGTTGGTTCTATAAATTAAATCAAAAAAAGATGGTGATTGTTGTTATCGTCTCCGATGTGAATTTTTTTTAAATGAAAATAAAGAATGGTGGAGATAAATTAAGGAAATTTTTTATCATTTCCGTTAAAATTTATATAGAATTTGTTGATCACGTTGGATACAACCTTTTCTAACTTAAAAAGGCTAAAGGAAAAGGGAATTTGTGGTGAATGATTTGACGACATCAATACACTGAAAAAAAAGTTGATGTGTATTCAATAAAAGTCATCGTTGTATTAATAAAAATTTTATTAATTCTCGTCCGATGAACAAATTTATTGATAACACAATTGCCTGTTTATTAAGTAATAACAACCATTATGAACTAATAAAGATTTAATTATATTAACAATCAGGATAATATTATTGTGATGATTGTATCAATAAACCAGGTCATAATTTAATAACTTATATTATTAACAAACGTTAATGACATTAATAAATGCGTTTATAATGGAATAAATTAAATTATTGATATAATGGACAGCAATTAATTAGTTAATAAACAAAATGATTACAATTACGAATAAATTTTTATTAATTAAAAATTGAAATAATTAAATCAATCATAGTTGTTTATTAGTTGATAATGGAAATAATAAAAATTGCAAATACATAATTATTACTTAATTCTTGAAATTAGCAAAACAGAGAGTTTGTTTAGTTTTAGATTAGTAACTAATCAAATTTAATAAAACAGTTCTGAGTTCATTATAGTATAACGAATGATAGCATCATCTATAAGATATCAACATAAATGTATTTTTCTCAACCTATTAAAAAGTGAATAAAAAACACGGCTTATATTTCAATTCATTTATTATTCAAAAAAAAAATAGCAAATACACATAATTTGTTCACATACTTGCAGATAATTTTTAATTGCCTTCCAGTGTAGACAGCAAAACAGCAAGCTTTGACGAAGTTTTTGGCTTACTATTAAAGCCGTAAAAAGAAATTTCAATAAAGGTCCAAAAATAGGGATATTTGATATTAATTATTATTATTGAGGGCTAAGGGATATTTGATATTAAAAAGGTGAAATAGCTTAAAACAAATATCAACCGCACGCACAAAATTCGGAATTTTAAGTTTTACACCATCAAAATAAACAAAATATTTTTCAATGCTATGAATATCATTTCCAGTTGCTGAAATAAATGGTTGAATATTGTCCATCCTTTATAATATAGTCAAGATGAGATTCTATCTCCTGAACTGATTTGCCGATAAATAAAAATGATGCTTGCGAGTCCTTAATTCTATACTTTATAGTATCTTTTTTTTCCAGCGTTATTTTTTCGAATAGTTTTCTGGGTTGGGGTAAGGTACCCATGAAGACACCAAAGTAATGCCGCTGATGATTATTCTGAAAATAAAAAGGAGGTAAATGAAGGTACTCTTTAAACTAAGAATATTGACGCAACAAGTTGTTTATACAAAATATATGCCTACCATTGGGATATTTGATAGTTTCCATTTCTTAAGCAGTTAAGCACCATTTTAATATTTTTTTCTTTAATATTAAATTCCGAACTATAAAAATTTAAAAGAGTAGTGTAAACAGTTTCCCATTTCTCTAAAATTAATGAACTAGATGGAAACATGCTTCGGAAATCTTAGTCGATCTATAAAATAAATTTAATTTAAATAAATAAATCAATAAAAAGTTTTGCATTTATTCATTACCAGCAATATCCTCCGCTATGCTTATCAAAAGGCCATTTTTCGAGAAGCTCGTTTAAAGAAGAAGCATGTGATATATCGTTTAATCTGTATTTGGTGCATGCTTGCCAACAACTATCGAACTCAGCACACGACTAATTATCATACTTAAGTCATTTTATAATCAAGTCAGCATTTGTTTCTGGTTCTACCATAAAAATTTGTTGTTAGTTTATTGTTGTTTGTTACTTATTTTTACTTACCAAATATCAATTTCTTTGGAGACCCTATTTTCGACGTGCTTTCTTTGTCTTTTAAGACTTTAGCCATACTTCGCGTACTGGTTTTCATTTTGAAAAATTTGTTATGAATTCTACCACGCTTACCTAAACGTTAAACGGTAAAACGCCATTAAGATTTCGCCTTTTGAGTTTCCCTCTAAAATGTCGTCTAAAGAAATATGGGTGACATCCGAACTTGCTTGAGTACTAGTAACTGATTTACATACGGCAGTTGAATATGGTGAGGATCGTAAAGTTTTTGGTGACAATGCTCTTTTGTCAAGGTCACTAATTGAAAAAGAGTGTTGGTAGGGCATTTGAATCGTAATACCAAGTTCATTACGCCAATTTTCCAATTCGTGTTCAAATTTAATGTGGACACCTATTTCATAATTTTTTAACATTTTTTTAATGAGATGAATTTTTATTATTTTTAATATTTCAAAATCTACTTGCTGGCCTTTAAAAGAAAAGAGTACAAAGAAATTTTTTAAAAACTTTAACCTCTTTTAATTTTGGTTCAAATGCAATACTTACTAAATAAATCTATAGCCAAGTGGCTTAGGTTCCAACTGTCTAATAACCTCTCCAGTTCTCCTTCGGCACTCCTTGTTATTGTAGTCATTGAAACAGCTTTCATTCAAGCCAATATCATCATCTGTGGTTTGATGCAATATTTTGTCCTCTGCTTCTACAACATTTGCTCCCAATTTTACTATCGCGTTTTGGGATTCGTTCATGGCTGGTGAATTATTTCGAAGAGCGAAAGAAATGACAACTGCGATTTTTATTAAAATATATTACAAAATGTTTACATAAAAAAGATTTAAAATATTCAAAAATTAATTAATGTTATTTAATTTACAATATTTTATTTATTTATTTGTATTGTAAACATGTTATTTCTAGCGCTAATGACAGTAAAAATTAAACGTAGTTAAAAAATAATTTCAAATACAACATAAATTAAACAATGGAATAGTAGAATTCTTTAATTTTTATAGTATTATCTCCTTTAAAACTTTTTATTAAAGTTGATGGAGGCCCTAATATATCATTCATTTGTAAAACAGAAAATTCTCCTATTGATTGGGGATCAACATTGAAGCCCATTACATGAGGAACATATATGAGTTTTGTAAGTTCTTGAGAAAACAAATAAATACATTCCTTGTACAAAACAATATTTATAATCATATATATTTTAATGTTATGGAGGAATTTCGCTATGTAATAGCCGTTTTGATATTTTACTCCTCGGTATTCAATTACTTTTTTATTGTATAAAACTATAAACTGTGGATCGAAGTTTAGCTTACAACTTATTATTCCAATTAAATTACTTTGAACTATGTCTTTGTCATTTAGCAAATATAACCCTATTGATACTTGCTTTTGTAGAAGTTTCGTTTGCAAAGAAAGTTGAAATTTTTTAGCAAGCGTAAGGCAAATATTTTTACGAGATGTTATAGCATTAGCATATAATTTGAATTGTTTATCATTTTATCATATCGTTCATTTTTAAATAAAAGTGGAAATTAAACTATTAAAGTATGTACATGAAAATAAATGGTTTTTTGTTTCTTTAATTTAAAAACTAAAGCAAAAGTAAGCTATTAGGTTATAATTTCCGGGCAGCATGGCCCT
The DNA here is from genome assembly GCA_963693315.1 of Diogma glabrata. Taxonomy (NCBI): domain Eukaryota; kingdom Metazoa; phylum Arthropoda; class Insecta; order Diptera; family Cylindrotomidae; genus Diogma; species Diogma glabrata. Next base: position 74,959,429 of record OY856187.1, read on the forward strand.
ATTATGAAATTATGAAGTTAAACAAAAATGAAAAAAATGTGCTTTTTAACTTCAACGAATTACAGCAGATAGTTTTTTAAACATTATTTCCTACAGTGCATAGGTTATTCCATTTACATACAAACATCGTTTGCATATATATTTAAATTCAATATTTGATATTAATTTCAAAGGTTCCGTTGTGGCTTTTGCAGATGACCTAGCCTTCACGTATTCAGCCTCCAACTGCTACGATCTTGAGGCAGATATAACGCATGATCTATCTTTATTAAGGAAGTGGCTCGATCAACATGCTCTAACCTTAAGCCCTAAAACCAAAACGATGTTTTTTCATCTCACCAAGACAATTATCCCTAATGAAATAAAATATCACAGAACTAGTTGCTCTGGCGAAGTTTGCAATTCCAGCTGTTTAAGCATTGAAAATGTAACCAACTTTAGATACCTGGGCTTAAATCTGGACACTAAACTTAATTGGAAATTTCATATAAATGCAGTAAAAAACGACATTTTTCATGCAATTCGTAAGCTGTATATACTTCGCCCTCTTTGTTCAACTGGTATGCTACAAATAATCTACAATGCCTTAGTTCAGTCGAAATTGCAGTATGGTTTAACATGTTATGGTGGAACATATTTTTCCAATATACTTATTTTATTTAAAGCTCAAAAACATGCAATTCGAATTGTCTATGGAAAACGTAGAACTGACACTGCATATCCGCTATTTGTTTTGGCTAATGTTTTACCATTGCGTAGTTTATATATTTTTAAGGTCTTAAAAGAATTTTTTAAAAGAAGCGGTTGTTTAAAAAGACCTGATAACTACCGTTTAAGAGATTACCATATCCATGGCATTTTTCGAGCAAAAAAGGAGAATTACCGTCAGTTCTTTGATAATATGGGACCTTTTCTCTTCAACAAACTACCGATTGACATCAGAAGCAGCAACAATTTGAGTCAATTTACTATGTTATTGAGGCGGTGGCTATTTAAGTTTTACGATGTTGAAAGTCTTCTTAAATCTTGATTTGAGTTTTATCTTTTTAATGTTGTCTTAACTCATGTATTATAATAACATTATTAATATGGTTTAAAGTTACAAAAGTTTATATATTTTGTGCATCTTACTTTGAGTTTTGCAAAGAATCTTTCTTTTATTGTTAGTTTTTTTTAAAATCTTGCTTGTTTAACATAATTATTATATCTTAATATATCTTGTGTTTTTTTTTATTGTATTGTCATTCTCGAATAGTATGTCATTTTCAATAGTATCTATGTAATTTTTTTTTTTTTTCTTTTAAAGTATAGTTCACACCCAATAATATATTTTGTAATTTCTAAATTTATTGTATTTAAAAATTGATCTTCTTCTCGTCTACTTTAACACATTTTTTTCTAAAAATCAAAAGTAGACTAATTTTATTTTTTATATCGTATATTTAAGCAAAGTTTTATTGTAACTTTCAATTTGTTGATATAAGAAATAAAGTAAAAAAAAAAAAAAAAAAAAAAAAAAAAAAGAATATCTATTTCAAGCCCACAATATTCTATACTACGTAAAATATGAAAAGAGTTTCAAATAATTTAACAATCAAACTTACAAATTTCAGGTTTTTAACATAACTGCTTATATATTAAAAACCTGAGATTTGTAAAAAGAAGATTTTAGTCTTCTTAGGGTCTCATGTATACATAAACGATTTGCTTTAATAAAACACTAGTTTACTTTAAATTATCTAAAATCTCACTTACCAAATTTTATGTTCAACTTATTTAATTAAATACAGAACTTTTACACTACACAGACTTTTCAAAGGATTATTTATTTAATTATTAACTTAGTTGGTTAAACGCTGGAACAATAGTGACTATTTCATAAAGTTAAAAATTGTGAAAACTAAAAACAAAAATATCCCGTTATGGATTTGTCATCACGTGATGTAAATTTTGTTTTCTAATTGGTCAAAAATTGCAAAATAAAAGATCAATTACTCTATTTGTTATATTAATAAGAACAATGATTAACTTTTCCATCAATTGTTTCCCTTTTTGACCTTTCTTCTAATTTTTTTTCAATAATTGGTTGATTAACTAATAAAAATTATTATTAAAAATTTGAGATTATGTGTTTTCATCATTTGAATAAATAAATTTATTAATACAATAAAATTTTTTTAATAAACGGTGGTTTGTAGTATTAATAAACCCATTATAAACACATTATTGAAATTAATAATTTAGGTAGTAAATACAATAAAAACTTGATTCATATAATAAAAATGGGTTAATAATTACTGATTATTGATATTACGTATAAGATTTTTTTCAGTGTATCATCGAGTTTAAATCAAACAAAGGGCCAAGATTTATTATTTTCATCAGTCTGTCGTAATACAGCTCGAATGTGACATTCATTGTTTGGGGAATATTAATTGGCTGTGCAATGATAGTTTTTGCTACTAATGATATCATAATTATTCGATTAATACAAATATTATTACAACCAATTCATCGTCATCATTGGTAGGAGATGGTGGATCAATTTTCAAATAGAGAAATATACTGTAAACTTGCTTTTTGATTTATAATTTTTATTAATGAATTCATGAGACTGCTAAGTTATTTTATGTTAGTTAATTAATATTTTCTTTGTATTCAATATGTAATTCTTGTGATAAGAGATTTCCAAAATTAGAGTTTGTAATTTCAGTTTTCACAGTAGTTTTTGAGCTATCCGGCATAAAATTTAAATTATAAATTTCTATAAAAGTTCAAATTATTATATGAGTCACAAAATTAAAATGTCACCCATAATTAGAAAAATATTGTTTAAAATTAAGTATCCGTAATGTGAAAAAAACTTATAACAAGAAAATGCACGTGATGATTTCTGTTACAAATAAAATTTGTGTTAATTTATTTGATATTACAAAATATACTAAATCTATTTATTTTGGACAACAAAAATAAAAATTTGTAATTATTTGTGTCTGCCTACTGCCTACTGCAAATAATATAATAGGATATATTAAGCCTATTTTTTTCTAATAGTTAAGATATCGGTCTGTGACCGTTAAGAATTAAGATAACGGAAAGTGATAGGATAACCAGCTCTTGCAATTTTTCTTATATTTGTTTGTTTACATATGGCGTTGTAACCTGATAGTATGTGTATTAAATAAATAAAATATAATGATGGGTGACCTGACGGTCGCGGTTTCTTCGTTGTTGCGGGTCGCCAGAGTCTCTTTTCTTCCTTTTTTGTTTTCTTCTGATCTGAATTATCTTCGAAATACGCGCACACTGTTTATTTGTGCTGGGGTGGCAGGTACACTTCCTCAAACCCACATGCTGAAGCTAGTTCAGGGTTATCAACCTCGCTAGGGGCCTGCCTACTGATCCATTGGTGTTTCCAATGGGCCCAGTTCTCCATTACAGTATCAAACAAAATTGAGTGAGGTTTGGGTGATTTTATTATTATTTTTCAAAGGCGCAACATTTTTCGTAATATTGTATTGTGCTTCATATTATTCCTATGCAACAGTGACTGGGATCAAAGGTGCAGCTAATTTATTCGTGTTTTTGTGTTACTTGAATATATGCTTTGGTTTGTATGATAGGCTGAATTAATGTGACATGAATGGTTGGATCCTGGAAAATCATGGGGTGAATGAAACCTTTATCTAATATTTGTTAAATGTAATAATTGTAGTTATATTGTTGTGTGTGTGTTGATCTCGGTTTCTTCGGCCTTAGGGTCGTCAGAGTCCCAGTAATTTATCTTTGCTTAATTCTTGCCGTTGACACCGTCTGATTTGCGTGCATATCTGATTATTTGCACTGAACTGGAGGAAGTTACTTCTCGGACTAGAACAAAAACCTCACAGTGTTCATTACATGCTTTAGGAGAATAAAGGCCTAGCCTTAGTGGCTAGTTTCAGTGTCTTCTCATTACTATATAACGGAAATTAACTGTTCATGCTTAATTGGGAGAAGGATAAATGGGGAGAAATAATTGCTTTCAATTAATCATAGGTGATTTTACTTTATGGCGTTGCATTTGCAAAAACACCAGAGTGGATAACCATAGAAAACCCTAACTGTAAAGAGCATTCAAATGACATTACTTTGAGAGGCATATGTAGATACAGAAGTGAAAAAGGAATTCTTATCTAATATAGAATTCCAAGCTAAATCATACAGGGAAGGTGACTAGATGTAAAGCAGTCTATTGGTCAACGATGCTTGCATTTATATTATAGAGGTCATTAATAAAAAAAATGGTGTTGTCACAACATTTTGACTATAAAGATAAAGGAATGGAGATGGAGAACTTAAGGCAGATACCAGTGGGTTTTGTATTACATGCAAACTCGGTGTCCTCAGTGTGGTATTGCAAAGAATTTGTGGCCTCAAGACTGAATTATCAAATCGATGTTAGTATCGCAAATGAGTCTTAAGTAAAACAAAGACACATAAAATCAGATTGGAGTTGTAACGACCAATGTGATTTGTAGTTGGAGATGTTGCTAACTGAGAGGAATATAAGGGAGTTGTGGCAGGCCTGGATTATATGATATATGATAACTCCTCTGCTAAGAAAGAATGCAACAGATGGATACAAAGGAGTAACTTTGATACACATGTAAAAAGTAAAAAAAAATTGCTTACAACAAACTAAGCTACATTGTGAAAGATTTGTTGATGAAAAAAAGATTTAAGACGCATGGATAGTTGTGTTTGTACTATCTTAAACTATCTATTACTATGTTACTACCCTCATGAGAAGGAACCATTTCAAAAGAGACACTTCGATTGAATTGTGGGTGCAGCTGAGAAATTTTAGTTTGTTTGGGCGAGTTTACTTATCTGAAAGGATTTTAGAGTTTCCATATAATTATATAGATATCTCCACCGTTTTCTTCTGCTAGGTAAGATGCTAGAATGGAACATGCTAGGAAGATCGAATCATCGTCTCCGTAAAAGAATCACTAAAGTTCACTAAAAGTTAAAGTACGAATGATTCGAGTAAGGTGGTAGCACACTAAATATGAAATATTAATTCAGACAGTCCGGTCAAGACTTTTAATATAGCTAGTAATTTAGAACTTCAACATGTTTTGGGACTTTTTGTTGGCTTTGAAGGAGCATTCACCAGGAACACAAATTTCTATTTTATAATTGTTTAGTTTGACAACGACTGTACATACTACATTTTTTCAACTAAAATTAATTAAAAATAAACCCAAACAGAAATTAAAATTGTACAAGTGCTTATATGATGATCTGATAAATCCAACTCAAACCCATTATGTATAATATTTATTATTAACTCATTTCAATTAAATAATTTAATAAACTATTAATTGGGCGAAAACATCAAAGCCGATGATCTAATACCATCCAAAAGAGGAAATTGTTTAACAAAGTTCTTCTTTTCCTGTCATAACTTTTCAATAATGTTTTGTTTGACTTCTTGTAATAATGTAATATTGTTTGTTTTCTCTTGTTATGTCATTTATAGTTAACCATAACTCAAATAATAATGTTTGGCAGTTTTTTTATTATATTTTTATTAGCACGTTTAAATAAATCATTGTCTTATTACACATGATGTTTGTTTATTTTTCATTGTATCAGCAACATAAAGCTTATCACGACATATAAAATTCTGTTCGGTTAAACAATTTGCATCAACCCATCCATGTTTATAGGGTACAAATAACAATAAGCAATCTTCTTTGTTGTCACTGTTAGTTGGTTCACCGGGATACCATGCTTTATATAACATTGGATGTCCTGTTGTTTGCCAATAATATTCTCCTTCGGATCCAAGTTCAATTCCACTAGTCCATATATTAAAGTCAGCAATGGTTCTATTACCATCAAACATTGTTATTATTTGAATAATTCTATTATTCTCTTCCTCGTTTGGAATATCTATTAGACTCATCCCATGATAGGTACAAAAACGTTGTGCTCCATACCAGTTTTTCTGTAACAAAATTTAAATTTGTTTAAACCAAATTTTTTTGCCGTACAAAATTCTTTAGTACCTTTAAAGGATAGCTGAGATAGTATTTATATCCATCAATTTCATAAATCTTGGCTGTAACTGTGAGCACATATATGGTGATCAATTGAATTAAAACGTGAATCAGCTTCATAATTTAGAAAAATATTATAAATTTAGTCGAGATGAGCTTGAAAACAACTGTGGGATTCTTTTTGGTGTTGGTTGAATTTATATCATATTGGTTATTGAATAAATATTGAAACTTGTTTTTGTTAGTGTTTTTAAAAGATAATAAAAACAACAGCAGCCAAATTCTGTAACTGTGAAGTGGTGAAGTGATAAATTTTTTAATGTAAAGTAACGAAGAAATTTTTAACACTTCACCGCTTCACAGTTACAGAATTTGGCTGCAGCAGCCGAATTCTGTAATTGTGAAGCGGTGAAGTGATAAGTTTTTTAATGAAAAGAAACGAAGAAATTTTTATCACTTCACCGCTTCACAGTTACAGAATTTGGCTGCAGCAGCCAAATTCTGTAACTGTGAAGCGGTGAAGTGTTAAAAATTTCTTCGTTTCCTTACATTAAAAAACTTATCACTTCACCACTTCACAGTTATAGAATTTGGCTGCAGGTCGCCGATTTTAAGGACTTTAAAAATGTACATTTTATGCTCCATATCTTACATTTGATTATGACGTTTTAGTACCCTAAGCTCTTTTTGCAGTCTGAACGACTGAAGAGATTACGAAAATAGAATAGACTTGCGATCACTTTGGCTAAACACTAAAATATAGAAAATATGTAACCTCAATTAAGTTTGATGAAAAAATAATTTTTAAGGAACAAAGAAGAAATTCATTCTTGAAATTAAAATTTATTTTAATTAAATAAAACAGACAGTCTTTTCTATAAATATTTTTTCTCTAATAAATTGGTTAAATTATTTTTTGTAACACATGCATAAAAAATATTCAATTTTGTACTAGAATAGAATAAAAGAAAAAACTACTTTTCCGCACATATGAATAGTATATTTCATTACTAGTCCGGAAATAAAGATTTTTCCGTGCGCGCCTGACAAATTCTCGGGAAGTCATGCAAGCACGGAAAAATCTATTTCCGGACGTGTAATGAACGATACTTTTTATTATACTTATCTGAAAACAATGCAAAAAAGAAAAAGAAGTAAATTTAGAACATTTTATTTTCAAAGTAATCATAATACATCGTAGTAGTACCAAACATGATTAACATTTTTATAGCAACGATATATTTATTATCGGCATTGTTTTATTTTCTGTCAGTTTAATTCATTTTATTTTTAAAAAATGTACTTAAAATGTGCTTAATAAATGTTACTATTAATACCAACGATCGCTAAATATACTATTTACGTTGTTGTTGTTTTCAGAAAAGTGTTATAAATAAATAATTGTTTTTTCTTGTAATTAATTTCAATTGTATTTTTTTATTTAGCGCACGGAAAAAAACTAGGAGATCGGGAAAAATTTTCCGTGCGCTGTTCTGAAAATGCTATCTTAACGTTTTTTAAAACCAGATGAAAACAAGGCGTTTTCAGATAAGTATAATAAAAAATATTTTGTAAGCCTGGCACGTACGCCACCTGCATGTGAGAATTGTAGTTAAATCTATCCATATATCTTTCTATATATAATATTTTTATAGCACTAAAATATCAAAACAATAATTTAAATAACTTACCATATAGTAAAAACAACTTAAACACATTGCATCATTTGAATTGCAAGAAAAAACAATTAATTTAGGTTTTCAGTTAGTTGGATTACTATGTGTTTTATTAGTTGGATTCTTATGTTTATTTTTTCGAGCTAGTATAATTTACAACTATTACAACGAAGATGGCGCACTTTAATTATTTAAAAATTTTAAATTTGTTTATAACTTTGTTAAATAAATGATAAAATGAACAATTAAATAAATATTTATAAATTTTACGCACTTGTTACAAAAAATAGTGTGTATTACTAGTGCGAGTTATTGCAGCACTCCCTACGGTCGTGCTGCAAACTAACTCTTGTTTGGAAAACGCATTCGCACTAGTAATACAATCTACTATTTGATGACATTTGCTACTCTTACCACTTAATTTACACTTCCAAACAAGTGCATTATGTTCATAGGATGACATTGAAAGCTTTTATTGGTTTCATATGGAAAAACTAAGTTCACTTTTTCTTTCTATCCTGCAGCTATATAAATTTCCATTTAAAAAAAATACTGAAAATCTAAAAATGTTTGACTCATTTTACATGAAATTTTTCAGTTTTAATTTTCCAGAAATTGAATTATCGAAGATGGTGAAACCCAAAAGCATTTTTTTGTTATTTTAAAGATTTAATCTTATCACAATCTAATTACAGACAAGCGTTTTGTTTTTTTTGAAGAGAAAAATCCATTTGGAAATTTACTAACGAACACTATGCCGTGTATTTTACTTTTCAAAGTATTTTACACTTCAAAGTCTTACCGTTCTTTAAATATCGGTACCCGCGTAAGAAAAAGCTAATGGACCAAACGTGGATTAAGCCCACGCCATAATTTTTGGGGTTTATGCCAGGTTTTCCATTTTTAAACGACCTAATATTGGACCAAGTTTGGACGGATGTTCTGGGGCCAAGCCTGGTTTTCGAAACAAAAGATCAACTACCGATTTATTAAACTATGTAGCGCATTGTTGGAACAGCATACTTGATAAAGGTGGTGAAACATACGTTATCGCTTTAGACATCTCCAAGGCATTGCTAACTTAATCAACAAGCTCGTTGCGTACGGTTTTCATCCCAATGTTGTGAGGCTGATTCAAAATTTTCCATCCAACCGATACATTTCGGTCTCCTTAGACGGATTTTCTTCTGAGTCTAAACTAATTAACGCTGGTGTACCCCAAGGCTCAGTATTGTCCCCAACCCTATTTTTGATTTATATCAACGAATTGTTGAAAATCACCAGCAACCCAATAAATAGTTTTGCAGATAATAGTACTCTGCACAAGTCGTTCGAGCCCCTTCCTTCAAAAGGTAAAATGCACGAACGAATCAATCCTGTCCGGAAAGACGCTGCCATAAACGTGAACAAAGACCTGAATAAAGTCGCCGACTGGGGTGACCAAAACCTTGTCAATTTCAACTCTACCAAAACACAGCTGTTGATTGTTTCCAGATTAAAGACCGAGTTCCCCAAAGATATTTTGTTCAGTATGTGTGATGAACCAATAGGTGAATGTAAAAACATTCGTTTATTGGGTGTCACAGTTTCAAATGACCTACTCAGGAACGATCATGTAATGGCGATGGCAAAAAGCGCGTCTAAAAAACTCGGCCTCCCAAATAGATGCCAAAATTTTTTCACTCCTTACCAATTGCTCCATGTTTATAAGTCCTATATTCGTCCTTGTATGGAGTACTGTTGTCAAGTTTGGGGTGCTGCCTCTGTTTCCATCATGGCCCTCTTGGACTATGTTCAAAAGCGGGCTATACGAATTGTGGGTGATCGAGCTTTGACATCAAAACTTGATTCGCTACAACATCGTTGTTTTTTACAAATATCGTCATCAACAGTGCTCAAATGAAATCAGCGGCATCATGCTTCAAACTTCTTCTTATCCCCGTTCCACACGGCAATCGGCTGCCGCAACCAGTGAAACGGTAAAGATCTCGCACTGTCATACTGGCAGATCGCAGAGAGACTTCTTTGTCCGAACTGCGTACAAATGGAATAGTTTGCCGGAACACTTAGTCTTAGGTGGCTTCAACCCGCAGAGGTTTAAAGAAAGCGTTAATCAACACCTTAAAACGCCAGTTGTTGTGGGACCCAGGTCTAGACCTAGGTCTTAAAGGGTATTTATGTGTTGTTGTGACACATATTCTAAACCCTATTACACAACACATTTTATTAAAAAAAAAAAGCCTGGAAAACCAAATACTTCTCTTCTTGGGTGCGACGAAACTGAAACCATTATAAAGTGGTTTCAATTGCTTTGAAAACGAAGTAGTACTAGCAAATGTTAGAGAACACTCTTAAACAAATACAACATATGAACGGATTTAAATTCTGAAAAAATCTTGCAAATACCACTTAACACCTTACTATTTTGATAACTTCAGCCTGTAAACAACCAATTTCTTAATGGATGTAGTTTTACCAAGAAACACTTCAATGTTTTTACTGTACTACTTTTACTGTAGAAGGTGTCTAGAAACTTCTCTAATACAGTCATCTGCTTGCTATACAGAATACAGTCACTTGCTATACAGAATAAAAAAGATCTGGCAATGTGTTGTATATGTATTTCATATTCATGGCTGACGTTTAGTTGTTTCGATGGACGCCATTTTTCCATACAAATCGAAAATATCCACAAAGCATGCTGGCATTCCTATACCCGTTATTGGATTCAGCCCAAACTTAATCACGGTATATGTTTTGGTCTCTTTTTCAGATTTAATATCGTTCGCCAAGGCTTGTCGCCTTTTCTGATTCCAACTTTTTTTCTGATTTCCAAAAGGTTAACTTTAACATATGCATTTGTTCCGATATTTTTTTTCAAAAAAAAATTTTGAAATAAGATGCTGGAGTAGCCGAGTGTGTTAAGGCACTAGTCTATACATCGTTAGGGTCGATGGTTCGAATCCGGTCAAATCCAATATGGACTTACTGGATTAGAATTGCAGAGCCGATTTAGATGTTGAGTATTAATGGTTGTAGTTCATAAGTTAGTATGTAAGGGTGATACGGGCTTCACCAGCCTCAACCATTAGTTAAGAAAAAACAGAAAAAAAAAATGCTTAAGGTAAGCTCTGAATATCCAAATATCAAAATTAGTTTGAATAGGACGGTTGTTATATAAAACTTGTCATAAATCGAGAACCTCATTTTTCCATACAAACCAAATATATCCACAAAGCCCAAGGGAGAAAAGTTCATGCTTCTCTTTCGATGTTTGTTTCAAATCCGAGGACGAAGCCTGATACCTATAAATCACAAAGAGATATAGCATGCTTCCTCCTTGTCATATATACTACTATTTGCTCGCCAAAAGCCAAACTGTTTGTAATTAAAAAATACATTTATGAGAAACATGAATGTCAAATTTTAAAATGTATCAAAGTTGGCTGTGGGTTTTAATTTTCAAATTATGTTTCTATGACAACAATAGTTACAAACTATTGTGGTTAGAAAAATCAAATTTATGCTACCAAGTTTGACATTTTAATGAAGAGGATAGTAGTAAAAAATATGTGTGAAATGAATTTTCATAATATACAAGAAGTGAAACGACATATGTTATAGACGGTTTGTTGCCATTTTAATCCAAAAATCATATAAAATTTGTTCGAATAACGTTGAAGGGAAATTATTGAGAACCACACAGAAAGCGTTTTCCTCATATTGCTGAAAAAGCAAAATATGTAGTATATTTTCCTACAAGAGATGAAAACGCTGCTTTTTCGTGAGTGAACATTTGTTCAATAGCCGCGTTAGCGTCGAGTGGGGCAAGGTAAAGACATTTTACGTTCACGAACATTTAATGTTTTTATCTCGCGTAGGAAATGCATTTTTTTCTATGATAGTTAACTAGGGGGTAAACGGGACTAAAAAGTCACGTTTTTTGCGAGTGAGTTGTGGAAATTTCACGGCATCCATATTGAGAAGCAATGAAAACGCCGAGTGACGTGTCATTTCTTTGGGTAAAAGAGTTGCTGCTATTCCTGTCCAAGCAACACATAATACAATTTTTATTTTCTGCATCGATTTGTTGAATTAACGCTCGGTATAAAAATGTTTTTCCACTTCCACCTGGTCCATCTAAATAAAAACAATTTTGAGAAATTCGTTTATTTAAGGACGAAAATATCATTGATGCTGCAACATTCTGATCATTGTTGAGTAATACCCACAGATTAGGTTCAGTTGTTGTAATAATAGGAGCAAAATTTATGTTTTGTTTTAAGATTTCTGTTGCATTAGGAAGTGGTAAAAGTAAGAATAAATCAAATCCTGCTTGCTCACACTGCTCTTTTAATTGAAATACGCACTTAGCCAAAGCTTCATTTTCAGTCATACCTTGATTAATAAAGTCTTCCAGAAGATTGTTCTTAAAATCATTAAAAAGTTGAATGGGATCTGATGGATTGCAATAACACAGTATAGTAACGAATAATGCTCGCAACGATTTCGGCAACATATGAGTGTTAGCTTCTGATAAGCAATTATGCCACTCAATGCTATCATTGATTAGGCCTCGTGCCTTAGCTGCTTCTTCAAACGTTGGAAATACACAGTTATTAAAAGTTTGTAAAGTATCGAAAGATGTAGCCTCAGAGCCCTTCAATTTAAGAAGTAGTAACCGTAAATGATATAACTCAACATTTTTTGGAGAAACTGAAATAATTCTACCGATAGCTTTCTTCCCAAAGTGTGAATTTGGAGAGCGCTTTTGCCATTTATTGTTTTTATATACATAATGTATCGGAATATCCTGATACAATATGTTTTGAGCGAAAAGGTCTGTAGAGCTTAATTCAACAAATGCGGTTAAAGTTGTGACCCTAACAGACTCTCTTCTTAAAGCATTTTCAATATTATCTTCGGTGAAAAATATTGATTGACCATCTTGTAAATGAACAGATAGTGTAACAACATTATGTGATTGGCCATGAATTAGAAGCTCCTGGATATGCCAAGCAGCTTCCTGCGAACTAATATATCCGCCATTCAGGTATTGATTTATTTCATCATAATCTAAAACATTGCTTGTATTGTTAGCAGAATCAACCGCAACTCCAATTCTTGCGCAGTCTTGACCCTTTGTTATGTATTTGTGTATATACTTTATTGCTTTGACTGTTGAGCAAAGTTCAACGTTTATTTGAGCGTTATATTTAAGACTCAGGAAAGGATTATAAGAAACAACATACCGGTTATCAATTACAATGTTCGATCGTGATCTGGGTTGATTTTCTAAATTAGTAGGGGGACGTCGCCTATATTTTGGATAGTTATCTACGGAAATATCAGTCGCACTGCAGTAACTTTTTGGGAATTGTTTTGAACATTTTCCATCAACCATGCAAACAGAATTTCTGTTCAATTCTCCACATGGACCATGAATATTTTGTTTTATAATTATTTCATAAAGTGGTTGCTCATTCTGATTTGGAATTTCAGCGCAAATTATGTTGTCAATGTCATCGGATGTTCTAAATTTATCCTCATTCTTAAGCGTGAATAGACAATGTGCGTGTGGTAATCCACGTTTTTGATGTTCAATTATATATAAACATACGAAACAACAGTTCCAAATATCTGCTTTTTAACAATATCATCTAAAAATACTTTTAGCTTTAAATTAAAAACTCGTGTAATTTTATATCCGGGCGGTCTGGAGGATTTTGAAAAGTTTTAAGTTCTTCTTTAATTTCTGTCCACGATGGATTACACGTGAATGTAATAAATAAATCAGGACGACCAAATTTGCGAACCATTGCCATATTATCTTGATATAATTTTGCCATAAACCGGGGTCCACCAGTAAATGAAGAGGGCAGTATATACAAATAACTCACACTAACATTTCTATTTTGAGCTAAGTTATTGACATGATCTAAAAGACCTTGATAAGATTCCACATGAAGAGATCGCTGATTGGTTCGTATAAAATTTAATCTATTAGCTTCAACTCTGGCGTAGCAATAAACTAAGTATTGCTGAAATTGTTTCCCACCATAATTCAAAGGATTAAAAACGTTGGTACGGACTGCAATTTTATGGGAATAAAATTGTAGTGCTGTAATTTTGTTTCGGCTTGTAGTGGCATCTTCCGAAGAATGATTCATATTAGTTGTCCAGCCAAATTGTCTATTAGGAAAAAAAAGTGGAAATATCATTGGATCAAGGTGTTTGGATAATGGATTAATTCTTTTCATGGTAGAATCAGCTGGATGTACAGAAAAGTAGCTGGACTGTAGCTGGTATATTATCATCGAGATCTGATACAAAAATTAATGCAACATCATCAGAATTCGTCGGAGAATTGTAAACACGTTGATCATCGTGCAAATTTCGAGTAAAAATTAGTGATACGTTATTTATAGGACGACCATTTAGTGTAGCATCCTCAACTTCATTTTGATAAACATCTCTAAGTTTCTTGTAAGACATAGCATAAGGAGAATTTTGAAGAACGGTAGAAATGAGCGTCATTATTTCACGATTGCAAGATGCATTAACTGCATTATTCATCCGAATATTAACAGCAGTATCCAAGTCATAGATATATAGCTCTGCGTAACCAATTTCTCTACAGCGATCATAGTAGTTTGCTGAACTTAAGGAGAGGTCAATGGGAATATTTTCAACTAATCGATGATACACTTCGCCTGATATTTTAAAACAATAAACGCTTCCTGGCATGTCATGTATTTTAGCATCCATAGAAGAAAATGCATTGGCATTATTGAATTGACGAATAAATCGTCGAAAGTTCTTACTTTTATTATTAGTTCTAACAAATAAATTTTTTAATTCAACGGGAAAATTTTCGTCTTCTGTTGGTAAGTGTGATAATTTCGCATTATGACAACAATTGCTTTTAGATTCCATGCTAAAGAAAAGAGCACCGCAGTGACTACATTGGACAGACAATGATCCTAAGCAAAGGGTTTCTGGTATAGTAAAATTATCACTACTACGAACAGCGCACCTAAATAGTGATTGCCGTCTACGACTTCTTTGAACAACTGCATTTCTTTTATCCGTTCGACGCTGATTTAGTATTTCGCGATTATTTTTGCGACGTTCCATTGCACGAATGCGTAATTGTTCGCGGTTATGTTGTAACCGGCGGATAGGGCTAAAACTTAAAAGGATTTTGAATTGAGAAAATATCCGCTGTATCTGAGAAAAATCGAAGGACAACTTTGAGGCAGCAGTCTCTTGCTCCGGTCTTAAGCTCTCGGCTGGGTCGTGGTTTTCCTCGTTGTCTTTTGATATAAGGGGACTGCTTTTACACTTTAAGTTAAATGAAATATTATAAATAGTGGGAGTGATTGCCATTAAAAACTCCAAACAACACGATAAAAGGAATTTAAAGGAACCCGAGGAATCTACATGTCTCACTCACACCATTTTAGAAAACAAACTAGCACATATTAACAAAAATTAAAACGGGTATACCAAACATAAATCCAAAAACTTATCAATACAAACATCTAGATAACTATAATAATACTACAATAATAATAATTATGCTAAATCATACCTTACTGAATCCTTCGTCGTCTGTTGACCTAATTCCATGGGCAGGGCTCAGTGGGCATCAATCCATTAACACAGTGTATAACACAAACACAACACCAGGTTATTTGATTAATTTTTTATTTTATTTATTATCTCTTGAGGGTGCGTGTTACAAGTTCTTATATAACTTAAGTTGTTTCCTTACATTGTAAAATTTTAAAATTAAATTCTAAAGTAGAAATTAGTTTGTCTTAGATACTGGGCTTTTCAGTTTTGCGTGCTTTTCGGTTTTGAATTTTCACCAGAATCTATATTTAAATCTATATGGTATTATTCATTATTTGTCACACACTACACGACAACTGTGAATTATTTTAATTTTCAACTTAATAATTTTTTTGAATATTCAATAACTGTTAATAGCACATTTGTCACTTTAGTAATCACTACATCAAACTCATAATCACAATGACTACACAAAACTTAAGTTTAATGACTTTAACTCAACAAACTTTAACTTTAATGACTTTAACTCAACAAAACCTAACTTTAACCCAAACAGAACTTAACTAAAACAAAATCGAATCTAAGCGGAACATCTGTCCACTTCAAGATTCATTCCTCGACAACCCAAAAAATTTTTCATACCTCCGTCCAAAGTTTTTGAAGTTTTCGCCAATTCATTAAAATTATAGAATTTATTTGTAACTTGATTTGTTTTCAAATTACTAAATCAAAGAAAATTCAATGCAATATACATACCAAGGTTAATAAACTTAATATCGACACATTAATTGTTGTAATTCATAATTCACGTGTCTTCAATTAGTTTATTTACCTTAGTTTGGTGTTATAAAATTTGCAACGTTAAACGATACAAATTATACTTGCATTGGATTTCTTAGATTGTAAAATGTCAACCAATTATTTAGTAAAACAAATAAACTTGAAACAAATTTTGGAGACGGTCATTAGAATTTAGAAGAATAATTAGAAACTATTTTTAGAAACGATTAGATACTAGGGGAAATTGGCAATGTGACGAATGGAAGGAAAATTAATATGGAAGATTTTCCATCCGGCACAATCGTGGGGACGTACCACACGGCCTGAAAGATAAGAGCTCTCATATAGCCCGGGCATTACACGCAACACCAATAGAAGGAAAACCCATTCATAAAATAAAATTTCGTTTTGAACCATATCGTAAAGATAACATCATAAAATGTGGCATCTAGGAATTTATAAGCAATAGAAATGCAGAAAAAAAAAATTAATAAGGATGTGACCAAATGATACGAAGTTAGGTGACGAGAAAGTTAAACTTAAATAATAAAGAAGACTGAAATTGTGAGAAAAAGGTTTTGAAATGAAGTTTTTGTTACTTGTTACTAAAGGAAGGAAAATAGGAACGAGTGTTTATTAACATGACCACCCAGGTCGCCACTCCTTGTACGTTTCCTCGATCACTGAGTGTTGTTTTAGAACCATGAGCCGTAATAAACAATACTGAGCTCGCTCAATTTTATTTAAACGTAACCCTACAATTTGTTTTATACGAATCCGATTGCTCAATATTCTATAGCAATAGAAACGAATTTTGTTATTTTGAAAAGGTTTCATTCGAAAGTTAGTTGCATTTATTTTTTCCGAATGCCATGGAAAGAAAGCGGAGCGTTGCAAAACATTTGTCATTAGATCTTGAACATGTACATGATCAAGCCCGACAGATGATTCGAATTTATGGCGCTTTTTGATAGTGAGATTCTCCGTTTTGGGAAATGAAACATCAAATTCATAAGTGAAATTACAAGAGGTTTCATTTGGCTCTTGCAGGGTTACATGATTTGGGAAGCTAACATTACTAATGACTGTAGGGCTCGGACAATTTATCACTGGTTGGCAGAACGGAATCACGTTAGATTCTGGCAAGCAGGTTTTTTCGCTCATTGGTGGGTCACTTGGTATTTCCGTTATGAATACTTCTGAGGTAGAACAGAGAGAGAGGCGGGTCCCTTTATCCGTAGCGGAGCCATTTGTGGTATTATTATTACACAAGCGATCTTCACCTACCGTATTCCGGTCAGGTTTGATGGTTTCATCTACTGATTGAGATTTGTTCAATATCTTGTTGTTTTGGGTTGGAACCGTGACAACTTGGTTTTCTTGGACACCTGTTTTAAGAAGAGCTTCTTGTAGACCATTTAGCAACATGTCGCACCATTCTAACCACGAACAAGTTTTGGATCCAGCTAAACCTTTCATTCGATTTAACCGTCCTCGGATATGCCAAACACGCGAAGTCGCAATCTCCAATGTAGTAGTTTTAAGCTCATGACTCAAAGTGATGGTATTTTTCAGCACACCTGTAAGAGTAGCAAGTTTGGAAGCACAAAGACTGAACTCTTCCTCTGGACACTCTAAAGCCTTTAAATGTATCCCATTTGGTGGAGCTAGACTTCCTATGGCTTCATTGGAAAAACAATCGGTGAGGTTTCTGATTTCTTCAATAATTGTGTGACCAGCGACACATCGGACTTCACACTCAACCTGCAGTTCATCTACCATCAAATGCTCGGGGATTACTCTCATTGTCATTTTGAAGTTTAGATTAAGCGGAAGAAATTAACAAGCTTCACAACTACCACAATGTTTTGTATTGATCTGTAGAAAATGATTTGACTTTGACAAATATGGTTATATTTCAATATTCGGTGTAAATTATTGCTAAAAATCGTTTAAAATTATCCAATTTTCCAAAAACACAAATGCTAAAAATTCTTAACTGAAATTTTAAATGCTAAACAAACGAATTTTACTTATTTAATATTAATTTTTAAAGAAAAAAATTGGCAATAACCTAAGACAATTTTTTATTTCTTTATATTCGTTTTCTTCAAGAAATAAACTAACCTTGAACTAATTTAAATTAACCATAAAGATAATACAGCAAAATGATTTAAATGGTTTTCTTTTTTTTTCTAGTGTTAAATTACAAAAAAAAAATAAACATACTACATATAATATAATTTTTATAATTTTTAATACTATATTTTTGTTGTTGAAATTTGATTTATATTTCTTTATTTTTAAAATTCCACATAAGTACGACCAAAAAAAAATATATACAATAAAAACTAAAATCTAAAAATACGAACTTCAAAGACACAAAAAAAACCACTTAACATGTAATAAGATTAATACTAATATGATTCTCAATACTTCACTTAAATACGATATTCTAGTCCTAATTACTTAAACAAAGTATTTTTAGAACCTAATATTTCATTTAACGTTGACCTGTGTCTATTTAATTGATTTCATATATTTCATATAATAACAACAAAACTAAAACACAAAGATAATGAACTCAACAACAACCAACGACAAATACTGAAATTTGATTCGCAATTTAATTGTTCGTAATTCAAAACTATCAACAATTAAATTTTCTTAACTAAAATAAAATTTCCAAAACTTATTATTACTAAACAAATAATTAATTTACTGATTTTTAAAGACAATTTCTTTGTTTACTTTTAAAATCAATGATTTTTCTTATGTGAATTTGTTACCTTAAATGTATTATTAACTAATCAATTTTCTTTATAACTTTAATTACTTAATAAGCAAAAATTTACGATAAAATAATTCAACGTAACACTAATTCAAAATAACATAGGATCAACAGTTATCATTGACATGTAATAATCAAAAACATTAACTCTTCAAAATTAAACAAATTTACTATTTAATTACTTCTAATGGAAACTAAATTGAACTGTATAGAATTAGGTGTGAGATGAGATTGCTAATTCCTGGGTAAAGGATAGGACAAGGGAAAGGATATTGTAGAGAGAGGTATTTACCAGATGAAATTTAAAAAAAATCTAGAAATTCTGCCTACCAAGAAAGGATCCACCCCAACTAACAACATCGATCAAAACACCGAAGTAGACTAGATTGCTGCGGGGGTAAATTCATTCCTGTCAAACAAGAATTCTGACTAGAGACCAATGCAAAATAATTGTAATAGAAATATATATACCGCAACTGACACTACTGCTCAAAACACCGAAGTGGACATTGTAAGTGCGAGCGAATATATTTTCGACAACATGATAGAAGCAACCGAAGAATGATAACCGATCTGCCAATACTGGTCAAACACTAACGTGGACAATGTACGTTCGCGGTTAAAATTCTTCAATAACTCTTAGGTCTTAAATAAATACCGAATCGCGAATGATAGTATATGTAAACAAAACGAACATTGTGAAGTCACAATTCCACGGATATCACAAAGCGATGCTACAATCCATCGGACTAGCATTATACGATTATCTACTTAAGGATTGTGACCACCTAACATAATGAAATTAACATCCAAGAATGAGGTTCTAAATGCGAGGTCACTATAGGAAGCGTTGTTTAAAGGCTAATGGCCTACAAGTATAAACGAAAATAAGTAATTTTGAGGACAGAAAAAGATAACATGAACTTTCATGCAAACGCAGAACTATAAAAACTTACGAAAGCCATGTTCAATGGCTTGAATTGAGCTAGATTTGGGCGCCATCTGTAACCGGCGGATAGGGCTAAAACTTAAAAGGATTTTGAATTGAGAAAATATCCGCTGTATCTGAGAAAAATGGAAGGACAACTTTGAGGCAGCAGTCTCTTGCTCCGGTCTTAAGCTCTCGGCTGGGTCGTGGTTTTCCTCGTTGTCTTTTGATATAAGGGGACTGCTTTTACACTTTAAGTTAAATGAAATATTATAAATAGTGGGAGTGATTGCCATTAAAAACTCCAAACAACACGATAAAAGGAATTTAAAGGAACCCGAGGAATCTACATGTCTCACTCACACCATTTTAGAAAACAAACTAGCACATATTAACAAAAATTAAAACGGGTATACCAAACATAAATCCAAAAACTTATCAATACAAACATCTAGATAACTATAATAATACTACAATAATAATAATTATGCTAAATCATACCTTACTGAATCCTTCGTCGTCTGTTGACCTCATTCCATGGGCAGGGCTCAGTGGGCATCAATCCATTAACACAGTGTATAACACAAACACAACACCAGGTTATTTGATTAATTTTTTATTTTATTTATTATCTCTTGAGGGTGCGTGTTACAAGTTCTTATATAACTTAAGTTGTTTCCTTACATTGTAAAATTTTAAAATTAAATTCTAAAGTAGAAATTAGTTTGTCTTAGATACTGGGCTTTTCAGTTTTGCGTGCTTTTCGGTTTTGAATTTTCACCAGAATCTATATTTAAATCTATATGGTATTATTCATTATTTGTCACACACTACACGACAACTGTGAATTATTTTAATTTTCAACTTAATAATTTTTTTGAATATTCAATAACTGTTAATAGCACATTTGTCACTTTAGTAATCACTACATCAAACTCATAATCACAATGACTACACAAAACTTAAGTTTAATGACTTTAACTCAACAAACTTTAACTTTAATGACTTTAACTCAACAAAACCTAACTTTAACCCAAACAGAACTTAACTAAAACAAAATCGAATCTAAGCGGAACATCTGTCCACTTCAAGATTCATTCCTCGACAACCCAAAAAATTTTTCATACCTCCGTCCAAAGTTTTTGAAGTTTTCGCCAATTCATTAAAATTATAGAATTTATTTGTAACTTGATTTGTTTTCAAATTACTAAATCAAAGAAAATTCAATGCAATATACACACCAAGGTTAATAAACTTAATATCGACACATTAATTGTTGTAATTCATAATTCACGTGTCTTCAATTAGTTTATTTACCTTAGTTTGGTGTTATAAAATTTGCAACGTTAAACGATACAAATTATACTTGCATTGGATTTCTTGGATTGTAAAATGTCAACCAATTATTTAGTAAAACAAATAAACTTGAAACAAATTTTGGAGACGGTCATTAGAATTTAGAAGAATAATTAGAAACTATTTTTAGAAACGATTAGATACTAGGGGAAATTGGCAATGTGACGAATGGAAGGAAAATTAATATGGAAGATTTTCCATCCGGCACAATGTTCGTGATAACATCTTTCAGTTATCCTATACCTTTCACGACATGATAATTAAATTCGCTGAATTTTAAGAACGATAAAGGGCTGGGAGGTCCACCATACAACAGGTGGTTTTTTCACCATGTTTTTTATGTTTGTTGGGAGCATGCAACATTCGTTCGTGAATGAATTTTAATGACACATTGGAAAAAGATGCAAATATGTACGGCAAGGAACTGATTAGTTTTTGAGCGATATTTAACAAAGTAATAGGGGTCCTCCAAGCACCTGTTTTTTTTAAAGCTCAATGACATCTGTACCAGATAATCGAATTAGATAAAACTTGGTACATAAGCATTTAGTACGGTTCGCAACAGTTCTGCATCCCAACTTCCAGCTTCTCACTTCCTGTAACATTTTTTTTGCAATTTTTTGAATGTTTTTCAGTGTCTTTATGCACACTACAGCCTACAATAATGAAGTGATTATGATGAAACTTATGAAAACGGTTTCAATTAGCGTGAGAAGATAATTATCATCTTTTGGAACACCTTGATCAAAGTGGCGGGGGATGTACCATACAACTGCTGGCTTTCAGACTTTTATTTATTTAAAATTCACAACATGTTTCTTTTATTGATTATTTCACACAAAAAAATATTAATTACTAGCAGGACCCGGCGTACGTTGCTTTGCCTATAAAGTTTGTGTGCGTACATTTTGTTGAATTAGTTTTAATAATTTCAAAGAGTCGTAATGAGATTAGAAGGAGCCTATTTTAATTTTTCCAGTTGAAAAATATATGAATAACAGAGATCATTAGCATTCTAGCTGATCAATCCAGATATGTAGTTTGAAAATTGAAAGGAAGGTCAACATTTGAAAGTGATTGGTAAAGAGTTTCGGAGAGTTTAAATTAAACACTTGCAATTTTTCGCGTTAATCGGCTTAATATGTGTCACGAAAAATTAGGTGAACGTCAAAACATTCGTTTATTGGGTGTTACAGTTGTCAATGGCTTACTCTGGAACCGTCATACGTGCGATACAAAATTTTGCACACCGCACCAAAATTTGCTGTTTTATCGTACCATTTCATGTTGGCTAATTTCATTTATCAATCTATCCTGATTGTTTGCTGATCTTAAATAAAGTCAATTTGGATTTTCAAATATATTTTACCAATTATTTCCAATGCTCGACATGCGCTCTGTGTGTTTTTATTAGTAATGGAGCATGTCACTGAGAAAGAAAATTTTGAAGAGCAGACTAAATATGCACAGCACTGATGTTTGATACTAATCGAAAAACCGGTCTAAGAATGACAGCATTTTTAGTGAAGGTTTTCGTTTTTTGGGTTTTGTTGATTTAATGGCCATCATCTTATTTCGCCATTTCTGCCAGAGTTTAAAAAAAAAATTTTGGACAAACATAATAATAAGACTAATTTGTAGTATAATATGAAAATAATAATGAGAATAATATCATTTAGAAATCCAGACTTATATACTAATCTAAACCAGTCAAATCACTTCATTTGTTGACATATTTGCATATATTTTACCGATTTCTTCAAATAACCTACATGTTGCATGTGCTCTGTTTGGTTTTGAAATGAATGGTGACGCATATTTTCCTTAATAAGTAAAACACTTTCAACCTGTAGCTTTGATATTATTGTTCATAATCCTTTTCTTCAATACAAAGGTTCTATTGCAAAAACTTGCTGCATCAATGTTTCACAAAAGAGGAAAAGAAACGCTCATTTTCTATATTTTTAACATGTATAACATATACATAAACCAAATGAAATATGTATTACACATGTATATACAGCAAACCAAGAACATGTTTGTTGTAAATTAGAAATATGTGTTGCAACGTAATGTGTTGGATGCATATAATTGCATATAATATAAATGTATATAATTTTCATCTAAATGAATTTGTTTGTCACATTATACTTTAATTTTCCATTTGAATGGTAATTCTGTTTTGCGGAAAAAAAATCGATCAAAGATAACTGAGTGAAAGTTGAATAAAAGCCAAGTATAAAATATAATATACATTTAGGCGAACCATTAGGAAAATGAAAATTATTAATTATAAAAAAACTAAATTAAATTTTAAAAATTCGGCTCCGAGGTGCATTAGTACCTGTTAATGGCCTTCTCCTGGCAAAATTTCAGACTCCTTTGTGCTACAGATTTCGCTGGAGAGCGCACGCAGACAGACAAACACTTTATTTTATTATTATATTATAGAAGATAGGAATAAATTGTATCCAAAATGTTAATATTCAGCCATTTTATAATTATTTTGTATTACAATATAATGAAATCGCAGGAATACGCCAAATCCAAATTTTGTGATGCTTCCTTGATGATCGCCGAAATAGAAGAGAGACGAATTCTTTTTTTATGGTAATTAAATTACATGCGCAAACAATACACAAATCAATTATGAGATCGTGTCAAATCTTATCGATATTGCTACCATTTAGTACAATTTATTTTATTTTGAACTGTTGTTTGTTTAAAATTAAACAGTCACAATTTTTTCAATGTTTGTTGCGAGCATATAACATTCGCTCGTGAATAAATTTTGATGAAACTTTGGAAAAGATGCATGTACATATGTATGGCAACGAACTGATTAGTTTTTGAGCGATAGTGAAGAAAGTAGTGGGAGGTCCGCCGAGCACCTGTTTTTTTGAAAGCTCAAAAACATTTGTACCAGATAATGGAATTGGATGAAACTTGGTACATAAACATTTAGTACGGTTCACAACAGTTCTGCATCACAACTTCCGGTTTGTCACTTTCGGTAATAATTTTATTTTTTTTCGTACAACAGAATTTTTGTTTGTTGGCGTACTACTGTTTTCTTTAATATTTTTATAATTAGAACTACGCGAAGTCTATAACATTGGTTAGCCTTTAATTTAAGTATTTGATGGATATTAGCTCACTATATATCCAGAACACTATGTTTCCAGACCTGTTGTGAGTCAGTCTATGCATCAGCGTCGCAATATTTTTTATTGAATTTGATTTTTTCCCGGTTTACAATAGTGTGTAAGCGTGGTGTAGTAAGTAAAGATTTTGTTGTATTTTTAAGTAAAATAAAAAAAATTGTTTTTGTCATATTTGATTTGTTTGTTTTTCTTTGTACTTTTTAAGTAAAGAAAACGCAATTGATAGGACGAATAACCTAAGTATTGTTGAAACTAATGATAATATATTACAAATAATTTTTTCTCGTTCTTTGATTCATATTTTTGTTTTTTTCTTTTTTATTGAATTTAATGTTTTCCTGTCAATAACAGTGTGTAAGTGTGGTAAAAGTGAGCAAAAATTTTGTTATATTTAGACGTTAAAACACAATTTTTTCAAAGTTTTAAATTTTCACTTCTGTAGGCAGTCCTCAAGACAGCTTTCTGTTTTTTGTTAAATTTAAACCAGATAATTTATAATTACCTTACCTACGTTAGGTTCTACATAACAATTCGACAGTTGTTGCTAGTTTTTTTTTGTTGCCAGATTTCAAATAATTTAAATCAGAAACTTAAATAAGAAAAACTAAAACGATGGATCAAACACAAACAAAGCAAAGCTCATTAATATAACAATAGAAGAGAACTGAAAAACTTTGTCTTTCATATTTAAAATTTTCTATGTACAAAATATATGTTTCACATTTTTCTATTTCATGTTCCTAAAACTTTTAACAAAAACTAAACAAACATTATGCAGAAAAACTCCAAGTGCATTTCATTTAATTAACATTTACTTACAATTTTTTCTCTCTACTGCACTATGTGAAACTCTCTAAACGTGAATAAGAAAAAAAACTTATTTGTTAGTTGTTTTTTTCTTTCTAAATGAAACTTAATTTAAGAGCTTTTTTCTTGTGCTTTCCTCAAAAAAGAAACTTTTATTTAAAATGTTTGCATTTAATTAACACTACAGTAAACATAATAAAATTATATGTACTTTTCTTTTTGGGCCGTTACTTTAGGAATTTTTTTCAAAATTAAATATTTTTGCTTTCTGCCTTGGAGTTTTTCAGTGCTTTCGTTCCTCTCATGTAGTTTTTATAAGAATTTTATTAAATGTGAAGAATAGGATGGAGTTTAAAAGGTTACGTTGACATTGGATAATTTTGACAATGTAAATTGTTTTATGATTTGAACTGAGAATTATCTTTAGCTTTAGCAATCGATTTTGTACTTCCGGCTGTAAATATAAAACTCAAAGCAATTTGACAAAAACTTAACATCGAGTGATAATGTCAGAAAGTTAATACTATATTACAGTTCTATGGGTGCCACACGCAATGCAAGTCGTCAAAATTCTACCAATTCTACCATAATTGCAAGCCACTATAAAGCTCTATTTTGGATAATTTGTCGTAATGGACCAGTAACTAATTTCTTCACAAATCCTGTTTTTATAGCTTTGTTGTTATCTACTAGTGCATAAACGCTTTTAGATGAGTGCTAACTTTTAAAGTTATTCATAAAATTGATCACGAAAAGTGTACTACTCATCCTTCAACATAGTCTATCAAACAAGGTTCTTTGACCTTAGATTTCTGCATCAAATTCTTGGCGTGACTTTTCATTGTTGGGTTTTCTATCATGAACGTATATGTATCGGCTCCGGAATCCCATTTTATACCAGTCGTCTTGCTGCTTGAGCTTTTTTGACTTGATTTTAACGAAACGCAAATGAAACCTAAATGATTCTAGTTGGTTTAGTTTGAGATAGTTTATAAAGTTTTCTGAATACTACACGTAAATTTTTTTTGAAAAAATGCTTGAAAAGTGTATTCATTTTGCATGATACAAATTCCCTGTGCACAAAATTGTGCATAAGATATTAATGCACATGATGTGCACCATACCGTCCACATACCGCAAAATGCCTTATCACACATTTCAGGCGCTAGTTTTGTGAATAAAAAAAATGAAGCGATACGAAATTTGTTTAATGATAATAATAATAAACAAAAGAATAAAATTAATGAAGAATAAAATAATAAAAAATTGAAGTATTTTACTAGATACCAGCCCCTAATAGCTTTTTATCAGATAATTTCAATATCTTAATATTAAATTGATGAATTTGAATTACTTTGCAACTAAAATTATGAGTGAAAGAATTTTTTTAGTGAAGGTAATGAAAAAAAAACACAAAACGAACACGAAACGGGCACTTTGAATAATTAATTTGAGTGATTTAAAAAAATTATCATGTATTTTAATATCTTTTGTTTGCCTTGTTTCATGTTGGTTTATTGATATTTAAACTTATTTTTTTATCATATAAAAAAAATTATGTAAAATTAATATTATTTTTTGCTCAACCTCATACTGTTTTTGGCTAGAATCATTTGATCAATCGTCTTAAGCATTTGTTCACAAACCCCTGTAATTTTTAATCTTCGTGCATCTTAACTCAAACATTTTAATTTAAGATCAATGAAGATGAATTTAAGATGCCGTGATGAGGTTACGAGTTTGAATCCCAACCGAAACACGTAAAAGAGAAAAAACAGAGTTTTTTCTGAAATATTTCCAGCCATACCTTTGATTTGAAAAAATTCAAATAACTTCCTTAGTTACTTGAGTTTAATTGCTTACAAAAATTTCGGATATGTATGAATGTGTATATAACCAAACTATAATTAGAGAACTAATATCCCTTCATTTAGAAAGTTTGTTATGATAGCAACATATATTATAATTCCAGCTATTTTGTGTCCTTTCAGGAACCGATGACAGTCTTCCATTGTTAGCTGGTTGTTACAATAATCACAATAATTAAGAAGCGTGCTGTACGACTTTAGTATTTCAACTCTCTTAAGAAAAATAAAAATAATCTTCAAGCAAATAACCAAACAAGAACAACATAAAACTTTTACATATTATATTTATCGTGAACTTTGTTCACACTATAGTTTTGTTTGTTCCTGAAAACTATTTCAACGTAATAAAAATATGATTACTTACCAAGTTTTACTACTTTCACGATAACGGTTACGAGCGTAATAATATTTTAATGTATTAAACATAATAAGAAAATTTAAAGTAACAAAATGATAATAAGAACAAAGAAAACAAAGTTATGGTACGGGTAAAAAATAATTATGAGATAAATAATGAAACACATAAGAACTTTAATTAGAATGAATAAATTGGTCACATATGTAGACCTCGTATCTGTAGATCTATACGAAAAAAAAATTAAATTATTTTGGGCGAATTAAAATGTTTCAAAATTTCAAAATTATATAAAACAAACACATAATATTACCAATTACATTTAAGTACATCAAAATTCAATATATATACATATATATGCTTATGCTATGGAAACAATTTCCATTACACTGTTGAAGGTATAACATGAAAAAAGTATTAAACATTTTATACTTTAAAGCATTAATAAAATTTCATTTTTGTGATTAAATAATATTATTGTAAATTATGAGTACATTAATCCAGAGCATTATCATCGTCAACCATCAACATTCAACAGACATAAATAAATTTTTTCATTACCTTAACCTTAAAAAATTTATCAAAATGAAAACGAAATTAAATAAAATTATTATTTCGTTACATTTTTAAACAAAGTTGGGAGTCGAAGGTTTTACGGTAGACTTTCACTGTTAGATAAGTATCTACTTATATCAACTTATATGATAAGTATCTACTTATAGCAAAAAAAAATACCGAAAAAATGAAAGCTGGTCAGTGGTCTGTGATCTAGGAGGTCAATTAATACAAGTAATTTTATTTTTCATTTTACAAAACTGAGGATGATCAAACTAGTGGCGCAGCCTTTAAAAAATCTGTGGCTTAGAGCAACCGCTAACCGCAACCATCTAAAGGCTCTACTGTTCTTAAGCCGCTCAACAGAAAAAAACAGCAAAACAACAAACGACCAATAATAATTGTGTACATAACAAAACAAATGATACAACTACGCAACAATTAAATGGACTTATTTTGGTTTTGGTTTGGCTCATGCAACTCTAGCACAGTACGTTTGCTTTGACAAATAATTATCACAGCTAGATAAACTAACTTATTCTGCGCAAATGAGCCCTATTTGAGCTTATTATACCAATCCTGGCTTTTAAGCTAGCAAAACAAGCTAATAAAGAACAAAAAATATTTCTACTCTTCGTAAGCAAAGAAAATTTTATACTGAATAGGAATATGGGCTCTAACTAAAATTTTTGGAATATTTTGTCCAATTAAAATATTTAAACATGAAGGTGGCAATGAAGGTAATTTTGTAAATATTCACCACACAAAGTTTTTTGTAAAAACTATGATTTTGTTCTAACAGTTCTTACAGACAAATTTGTCGCTTTTTTAAATAATTTTGTGTTTATGAGAAGTGACAGCTTGACACTGACAGAACTGTACCGTTAAATTTTACGGTTACCATAAAATTACAGCAGTATAACTGAATCCACAATATAATTAAGTGGAGTGAAATTTTAAAGCGATAAGTTGTGAACTAAAGAGTTGTGATTTGAACTGTACACGTTGTGAACTGTATTTGGAGTGAAAAACTTATACATTTACTAACTGCAGTTGCTTTAAATTTTTTTAGTACACGAAATTCGCAAACTTCGTTCAATAAAAAGGGAATCTTGGGGAACTTTGATCCAACACGAAAGACTTGTCTCGTTCTACTAGCTTCAGTTTTTGCAGTAGATCACTATTTTCTTATCAACCACATTCGAAAACCAGCTGGAGGAACAAATCGTTATGCTATTATTATCCAAGTCTTTAGTAAATTAGCCCATAAATGCAGAGCGCCATTTAATTTCGGCCAGTTTACACCAAAAACTAGCATGGAAGTAACTCATGAGAACAATAAAAAAACGAATAAACGGCGGTGGTTTGTCTATCACCAAGACCACTGAAAGCTACCGTTTAATTACCTTCATACAAAACAAGTATGTTAAACTTCCTAGTAGACCAGACATTTCGGTGCGCCGAGAAAAAGGTAATCCATCAATAACAAATAGCTCTTAATCAATGGGTCTTCTTAGCTGTCAACAGAACAGTTTTACATACCAACGGAACAAAATTTCTTCACGTAAACAATATCGCTGATTTTTTAGTAAATTTGGCCATTTAGTACTTCTAAAGCAGAAACGGTTGACTTAGTCAAGAAGGTTATATAGTCCGGTTCTGGCACAGTACTAAAAAGCCAGATGACCGTTATGAAATGTTGGGTGAGTGTCTTGAATAAATTGTTTCAATGGGTTGTGTCTTGAATAAATTGTCGAATATTATGTGATGTGTTGGGTAAATAGGCGTTCAACTGTGTTCCAATCCATGCTATTGAGTACCAAAAATTGTACTAAACTGTCAAATTTGCAATTATATCGTTCCAATTCAAATATATTCAAAATTGATAGTGAAACATTGTTTTGTTTGTTTTTACATTTAATCTTAAAAACTAGAATTATATACGGTCTGTTTGGCGAGGAGAGTTCAATACGAAATATTGAGTTGTGTCATAATAAACATGATATTATCATAATAAACATGAAATTGAAACTATATGCCAAGTTAGTAGAAAATAACAAAAAAAAAACTAATAGAAACAATGACAATTCAAATAGTTTTGCCGAAAATTCCGAAAAACAAATCTTTTCAAACATTTAGAATTAAATGGCGGAAATATTTTGACTATTTCAATTTAGAATTTTTAATACTAATTAGCATGGATTGGAACACAGTCTGAAATTGTTGTACTAAATCTATGATTCTAATTCAAACAAAAATTAAAATAATTTAATTTTAGAAACTATCCACTTTTAAACAATTTATTCAAGACACCCACTCAAAAGCTCATGGTAGCCATCTTGCTCTTTATTAATGAGCTAGAACCGTCCTGTATACCCTACTGATTCAGCTACACATCTGTCAATCGCTATCGTAATGGTTAATGTGTAATAGATACGCATACCCCTATTCATTATACGATCGGCAATGGTTACGGACTACTCCTGAAAACGTTTCCTTCCCTAAAAGCAGAGCCTAACTACAATTTAACGAACGACCACTTGTATATAAAGACCACGCAGACTAGATCCAATAAGTCAAAAATCTGCTTTTACAGAATTTAACGAACGTGGTTGAATTAGGAATTTGTCAACCTTACGATTCTTCTGCCTCATGCGAGATTCACATTTTCGAGAAATGTGGACATTATCGCAAACTCCACAATTCCTGGTCGTTACCCAATATAGCACATTCAAAATTGATCGACGAACTTGCAGGGATGTAAAATTTTCTCCAACATAGACCTAGTTAGAGCATATCACTCTGTTTGAATTGACACGAATACCATTTGGCGTACGGAATGCCACAAACACGTTTTTGCGTTTCATTGACGAAAAGCTCTTGTTGAGTTTGGAATATGGACATATAAAGAGTTCCAAATGCGTATTTGACGCAAGCACTCTTGATTTTCTCAGCCACACGATCACCATTAATCGTATTCTGCCTTTCTCAAGGCAGAATTATTCACATTATGAAATGCCCTGCACCAACACCAATCAATCGAATTTTGCAATTCATCGGTATAATAAATTTCTATCATCGATGCATACCGAAACTAGCTAAAACACACGCCCCAATACACACTTTTCTGCTTTACTAAAGAACCCCTAGACGCCGAAAAATTTCACTTGGACGAGCAACTAAGTTGAGCTTTATTTTTGAGAGCTAAATTGGAACATATCACGTTGCAAGCACGTCCACGTAACGATTATTTATTTAGTAACGTTACGGATGTACCAAATATTGGGGTTAGAGCAGGGATACAACAACGTAACAATGATTATTCGGAGCCATTGGGTTTTTTCTCAAACAAACTTTCAGACGATGAAATAAAATCACAGCAAAAACAGCAGACTCAGAACTTCAGAATTATCTTTCTGGTTCCGTATGTCACGTCAGTTGATCAATGAAACCAGCCCTTTCCAAAATGCCAAGGTTTCGAGATGGTTTATGACACATCAACGTGTAATAATAGCCCATGCATCGCAGAACCGTTATGGAAAACTATCTTCAATACTTTAGACAAAAATTGTCTCGTTGATTAAAGGGAAATAACAAAGAATCTCCATTGATAGATTGGAATTAGGGTGTGATATCTTGTGCTCTGCTGATCATTCACCAGCCACTCGAATACAAGAAATCATTCATTTTGAACAACCAGCAAGCTATCTAAGCGGGGTTCTAAATCTATGAAGGGGGTACTGTAGGCAAAAATATACTAACATTTGAATAATTAATATCTACACATCAACGATCACTTAGCTAACTCGTGACACGAACCAAATGTACAATAGATGAGAGATCAATCAGTTCGTTTTCTACTAATCGACGTCGTGCGACACTGATGCATTAAATTAATTACTAATTAATTTATTCTAAAATATACCTTTTTACAAAAATTACATTTTTGTTAAAACTAAAAATTAAATTACAAAAAGATAGATTTTGCTTTGCTTGCGATCGTGCATAATTGTAAAATAAAAATTCACCTCCGTACTTGATATTTTTATTTACTATATGGTTACGTTTATGGAGTACGATGCACGAAAGAATATAGTTCCACTAAAGGAATATAAAACACCTGAATAAACATGAAGCTAACAAAAACAAAATAACATGGAACAGGAAATTGTTGTTCATCTTATAAGAAAATAAACGCAGTCTGTAAGAGAAAAGGTGAATAAATAAGTCAGAAAATATAGATCTCACTCCTATGAGTGAATATTTGATGCTCTTGTTGTTATGTTTTTGTTGATAACGATCGGTTTGTAGATTGTTTTGTTAAATATATATCATCGTATGTTAGGGATAGACAGACAGTATTAAATTGAACGCGAAACAAACAGTTTTGAATTACAACAGTGATACAAGTGAATTTTAAGTTAGCAGTGACACAAGTAAAATAGTCACAATATAAAGTGTAATGAATTGCTGCTTCGTTGACTAACAACGAAGTGGCATAGCAGGTCGCGTACCTAGCGAGATTTATTTTTAACCCCAGACTAGCTGCAATCTGTGGGAATGAGTAAGAAATCCTGCTACTTCAGAACAAATAAATAATAGTACGCGTGAAACATGATAAAAACAGATACGAGAAAATAAGCAAGTGAAGGCCTGAGACCCTTGCGACCCTCATACGCGAAAATAACCACGATCACCCCGTCCAACCCCCACCATTCACAGCACAAAATTACACGCTCTCACACCTCATACACTCACATACACACACATATACCCCTATCATCAACTATTCCATTTATTTAACTTTAACACATAGTATTTATTTATTTAAGTAACCAAAACAAAAATATAAGTATATTGCTTAAACTGATATTCTTCGTTTCAATTAGTTAGTAATGAATGATATTTTCGGGTTAGTTTCAGTGTAATATCCATTGGTACAGATTAAGAATCTAACCCGTCCTTAAAAAAAAAATATAGATATAAAAATATTTTGGATTCAACACAATGTAGATATAGGATGGGAGTTAAAATTTGTTGATTTATTTCTGTTAAAATAAAACAAAAAAATGTGAAAGGCCTGCTTTTCCCACAAACAATTCCGATATCACCGTCATCCATAGTGATAGAACAAATACTATATATGAAACGCCAACTTGATGAGAATTTGGTAGTTGATCCGGTTGTCCATCAATTTCATCTATATGGAATCCTCACGGAAATATAACTGCAGCAAAGCAAAAGAGCACAATCGCTGTAAATCCAACCCAACGTGCATACGGAATTCGATTACGATCCCAATTGCTTGAAGCAAGTAATATAATTGTTGTTGTGGTGCAGATACATCCAACAAAGATGTAGATCAATGAAATATGCCAGTTTATCTATAATTCTGGTGTAGAACAAGCTTATGGACGGCTATAACGTGTAACACAGGTTCACTTTAACTTAAACGAATTTCAACAACATCGGTTATAATCCAATCGGGCATCGCTAAGCTTCCAATTGAGAAAAAAAAATATCAGCAGCCATAAAAAACGTCACACTAATTGTCGTTAATTTATCCGTTGTTATATAAAATTTTCTTTTTTTTTATTTTATAAATTTTATGCAAGTTACCAATTAAAATCTAATCTGGTTTATTCATTGGGACTATTTAATTTTTTTATAATAATAAAAATTTATTGTTTTGTAAGTTAATAAAATATAACAGTCATACGCGCATACTCGCACACACATACTCACAGCCACACACATACATACCCATATTTTTTATTTGGCGTATGGTTTTTTTTTTGTGACACATTAAAAATTAAACTTAAAAATAGGTAGACTCGTCTATGAAATCTACCTAAAACAAAACATGGATACACATTAAATGAACTTACAATCGATTTGATTGCGCGTCTTTTAAGTAAAAATCAAAAAGTAAAATATTTGAACATTGAGCAGTAAATTTGAACATTAGATGTTTACATCGAGCGAGTCTATCCATGCTACTACATCGGGAGTTGCCAAATGGATGTCTGAGATGTTGCCATTGTAACGTCGAATTGGACACACAGTTGCAATGTGTTTTATAGTTTGTTGTGGAGCGCCGCAGTCACATTCAGGGGACTCTGAAATGCCCCACTTGTAGAAAGAATCAGCACAACGTCCATGATTTAGGACGGCTTTCTTGACTTCAATCGACAACGAGTGTGGTCACCGTAATATTCGTGCAAGGGTAACGTGATGTTGTTGGTTACCTTTTTATGTTCACGCATGAGACCATGCGAGCGTCTGAGTGCAGGTGGAGTGATATTGCTTAACACAGGGAGCCAAGGTAAAGGGGTGGATCTGATAGTACCACTTATAGTACGCATCGTGGCATGCAGCTGGCAGTCAACTTTTTCAGTATGTGTGCTATTCAATCAGACTGGTGCGCCATACTCAGCCACTGAGTAAACCAGACTTAGAGCAGTTGTTTGGAGGGTAGCTGGAGTAGCACCCCATGTAGAGCCTGCCAGTTTGTGCAATATATTGTTTCTTGTTTTAAGTTTTTTGACGTATTTTCTAGGTGGAGTTTAAAAGAAAGAGTTCTATCGAGAGTAATGCCCAGGTACTTTGGCTGTTGATCGTATTTAATGACAGTGCCGTTAAATAGCACTGATAGTTCGTGTTTTGCCAGTTTGTTATTTAAGTGGAAACAGGAGCTCTCGGTTATACCCATATAAACGAATTAATAAAGTGACTCGCCCCATAGTGTATATCCTTCCACGTCCAACTCCTATCCCCTTTAACTGTTCATTCCACTTCTTTTAGTACATGAGTGATAATTGGGTGCAAAGCCAAAGCGTTCCAACTTCAAACAGCGTATCCAAATAACCGATGATTGGACCACTCCTCGTCGTAACAAATCAGAGCAAGTGTTGCTTTCAAAGTTAGTTGGTAATTGTTGAGTCCAAGGATGACCGTGGATTTTGCCAGGGCAAAGCGCGATAAACGGCGTATTCACCCAATCGAAATTCTTGTCTTTTTGATCTTACTTTTTATTATAATTTTTTTCTTTATATAAAAATGTTTATTACCATGAAACAAATATTTGCTTTAAATTTATGTTATACGAATTTACCGTAAGTAAATATTTACAATAAAATTTTAGATTTAATTTAGGCTA
Organism: Diogma glabrata; assembly: GCA_963693315.1. NCBI lineage: Eukaryota > Metazoa > Arthropoda > Insecta > Diptera > Cylindrotomidae > Diogma > Diogma glabrata. The sequence continues at coordinate 74,994,496 of OY856187.1, forward strand.
GCACACAAACTACAACTATCAATTTTATTTTAATTTTCTTTTTGGTATGTTTAATAGTATTCCTTAATTGTAGAATCAAAATTGAACTAACATTTATCGAAATTAAATTAAATAAATAATTTTAAAGAGAATGTCTTTTGGATTAATTTATATTAACACAACACCATAATTAACTATTTTATCGTCAAATTTTTGACATCTTTAATCACATTCCTTAATTTTGGGACTTAACATTGAACTGACATTCACCATCAATAAATTAAATAAATAGTTTAAAAAAACAGTGAATTTTGGTATACTTTATATGGACATACAAATTTTTCTATTTTACGGATTCCGTTTAACTTGACGAATAACACGGAATCGACCAAAACACATTTTATTAAGAGACAAACACCTAATTTATATTTTATCATTTAATAAAGTTACGCGGAATTGCATTTAATAAACATGGCGGAATTGAATAAAAGAATTATCGTGATCATGTCACGTCCACTCGTTTTAACAAAAACTTTCGTCGAACAAAAATCTGGATTGACATGTTAATCTCCACCATAGGAATCTAATTAAATAATTTGCAATTCACTAACTTATTTTTAGTTTAAGGTTGAATTATTAAAATTTTGCTTTGTTTTAACTTGAACTATTTTTAATTTTGAATTCCCGTGGAATCAAGAAAAAATCCACACACGTTTTTCACGTAGACGTCAAAAAAACAATTCCATGTCAAATGAAATATCAGACTAAGAGAGCCTCATTCCGCGGATAGGCATATTTATAGGCAAATAGTAGCAACTGTTTTTAAATCTCAAATTAATAAACAAAAATAATTCTGTTTATTGGACAATCTCGTTCGATAAATATGTGTACTAAAAGTGTCTTCACAATGGTACTATAGCTGGAAAGAAACCATAAACAGAGACATCTATTATGAAACGTATTTAGGAAATTACATTTGTTAGTGTATCCACTAAGGAATTATTACAACCAACAGGCATTAAAATAGGAGACTAGAAATCAATTTATAGCAGAATATTGATTGTAAGATTTATACATGAACATAGCGGAACTATGAATCGATGATATTATACAACTGTTCTATGCTAATTCTACGGCAATTTACGATCACAAATTGAATAAAGGAAATTACATTGGTAAATATTACACAACTGTTTTCGGACATTCGTTGTTTTACGGAAATTATTGTAGATAGCAATTACGGTTTGAGTATAAGAAAATTTGGTAAAAACGAAAATAGTTATGAAGGTCTCCGCTAATGCAAATTCGAGACGTATGAAAAAATAGTGAATTTATAAATCAGAAAATTATGCAACCGCTTTAGGATACTAATTTTTTTTTTAACGGAATCTATAGTAGATGATGACTATGGATTGAGTATAAGAAACTATGTGTAAAGAAAAAAAATGAAAACAACTATGAAAATTTCTGTTAAGGTATGTTTTGTGTATATGGGACAGTGGTTCGAATTTCAATCACGACGTTTGAATTACCCTTCATATCAAAAGGGAATAAAATAAAATCAGAGATTTTATTATAAGTGAAGAATTGTTGTGAATATAAAAACAATTAAGGGAAATAATAATAGGACAAATATTTTTCAATAAAGATAAAGTCTTGAACTAATTAAAATTATGAAGTGTAGAAAATTCGCTGTTTTAATTTCCTGATGCCCTATTTCCTGATTCCCTATACACAGTTGAAAAAGTTACTTTTTAATACAACTTTTGCTATATGGAGTAAAGCAAGTAATTATTAAATTATTGTAAAGCAAGTTATTATTAAATTGCAAAGCAAATGCTAGATTAAAACTAACTCTAATGCAAAACTAGAAATTTTTCTACAACTCTAACATCATAATTTATTGTTTTAAAGAAATGGTAGAAGTTTGAAAACAACTTGCTACGCTAGCAGTTTGAGAACAATTTGCTAATGCAAAGAGCATTAAATTTATCTTTAAAGCAAGCTTTGCATTGTTTTATAATGGATACTTCCGTAGGATATGTGTAGCAATTTGCATTACATGTTCAGCTTATTTAGAACTAAGTAGTGATCGAACCAAATATTAGTAACTACGCCAAGAAAAGTAACAATAAAAATAAATGTTATATGTTGTCTGCATTTCTTGAATGACATTTTTACTTAAAATATTAATATCTGGTGCCTTAGACGCTAGTTTTTCTACACCAGCATCCATCGTTTAATTTTTGATTCCCCCAACCACTTAAATTTAATTTACAAAAAAGCGTATGAGTACAATTTCTATAAAATGGTATATAAAATTCTTTTGAGTTAGCGAAAAATAAGATTTTAATCTTTAATTTAAAAAAATATTAAAGATGTAGTTTTGTGTCTCAATTTGGCTTTATCTCGTACGCAAGCGCCAAATTGAATAAATAATACGACTTACGTAAACCAACTAATTTAGTAAACCGCGCAGGCTTAAGCAACTAAAAAAGAAAGCTCGTGTCATATAGCTTACTATAACCTTAGCCAACCGTTAAAAATAAACAACTTCATCTCAATCTTGAATGCTCGGTATCATTGGCAAATAAAATAGGATAAACGAATAGAATGAACGAACTTTCTTCTTTCTCGCAACCACTAAGAAAGCAAAATAAATTAAAATTAAAACCAACAGTAAGCTTATTTTACAACTTTTCCATAATTTTTTTTTATTCAAAAAATAAAAAGAGGAAAAAGCTAGCATTAATTTCGTTCCTGTATCAGATGTTTTTAATAGTGAAAAATATTGTTATAATGATAATAATAATATTAGTTTTTACTTGTTATACTTATATGTAATTTATAAATTTATCTTTTTAATATGTGTAATAAGTTTAATGCATCATGAACATGATCCTTGCGGAAGAAAATATTATATTAGTTTGATGGCATAAAAATGTTATGATAGGAGAACTTGGATTATTAATATTTGAGTTTTCTGGTATTTTGAGTTTTGAGTTTTTATAACTATATAAACTATGTATAGTAGAATTTTTTTGCCAGCGAATTTCTGACAGCTACGATGCAGCAAGAGAAAAAAGATAAAACAAAAAGTAAAACAGAGATGTATTATTTATTTTGGGATAAATTTGTTTTCAAAACAATTATATTAGTTAAATTTCTACTTCTAGTTCGTACCATTTGTTTGTTGTGATATTTGTTTCCATAGGCGTCGTTATTTTTATTATTATTATTTTTAATTATCAAAATTTTGTTATATTTCCTACAAAATCATTAATATTTCTACTAGTTTTTGGGTTTCTATTATAATTGGTTGAATTTCAATAGTAATTTATAAATTTTATGTGTTTTTTTTGTCCATTTCAATGGGACCCCAATAGTTTTTTTTAATATTTTAATCGAGACACTGAATGTGCAAACAATATGCGCATGTGCATGCGCATGTGCAAACAATATGCGCATAACAAACAAATTTTGTGTTCGCTGGCAAAAAAATTCTACTATACATATATGGATGTGTCCGCTATTTTTTGTAATTAAATTCAAATATTTTATTGATATAATTTTTCATTAAAAAATTTCGTTTGATCAATCCTTTTAACAATGCATACGATGCCCAAATTAAATTTCACAATTATAGCCTCACAAGTATATTACCATGTTCACCAAACAAATCTAATTAATTGTTATTTTAAAATAAATTGACAAACTTTTATAAACACATAAAACAATTTGGTACAGAAAAAAATCAACAATTTTATGAGATTTTTGTGCTTGGTTTTAATGAGAGATAACTGCATGCCTCTGTGGTGTTATATTTCTAGTTTTTTTTTTATACAATATGGTAATTGTTCCCAAATGAAAATGTTTATTTTAAAATTTTGTGGTATTTCACCCCGAAAATCATATATCAGATAAACAAGCAAAATTGTATGAAAAAAGGTACGAATGAATTTTTATGTATTTCAAAGTTAATTAAAATTCGATTTTATTATATAATTACGTTATATTTCTGTATCAATTATATAATTGATAAAAATTTAGCTTTATTCTATTTGAAAATTAAATTTAAAAAATTGATCTTACGATACGTAGTCCAATCGTTTCTTTAAAATAGGATTAGTTAACTCATAAGCAAGAATTCATTTGCATTGTTAATAATTTGTTTCGATTTTTTGGAAACGCAGTTTGTCGAATCGATTGGCACAAATGTGTTTATAAAGTGACCAAATTTTATTTTGAAGTGCACATAGCAAAATCTCAAAAACATCATTGCTTGGATTATCAAAATATTGTTGCACTTGAAAACTCATAAGTATTTGCTTTGCATCAAGAGATTGCTATAGATAATAGCGATATAGCGATAATGACAAGAGGTAAACAAACCTCTCCTATTTGAGAGTGAAGTCAACCTCAACTGAACGCAATATTCTACTGAGCTGGTAAAACAAGATGAAAGTCCTCATCCTGTTCGTAGCTGCGTATGCAGATAAATAGTTAAAGAGGTGGAGTACTTCTTTATATTTTAAGAAAGCAAACACTTGAAATATATTTTGAAGAAAAGAAATTATTGGTTGCACCATAGAATCAAAAACCAATTTTGTAATTGGTACCTTTAGATTAGTCGCCTAGGTGAGGTTACGTTGAAGAGGTTGTCATCTAAGGACAAGGTGAGGGTGAAGCACTTATACCAAAATAGGTCCGGTGTGATACCGTCCGGTAGCAAGTTTATCTGTTAGTTAGACAGTTGTGTCTAGCGCTTTTGTGACCCACCCATATAATATGACCATATAATATGTGTGACCCATATAATATGAATAGCAAACTGCTTGGCCATCAATTTGGAGATGAGCGGCTGTTTACTGTCACTTTGACGTCGTTTTTACTGCATTTAGAGATGAGATTTCAATGCAGTTTGGCTGTCCACATAGATGTTGATATCTCTAATTGATATAAAATTATATTTCTACCATGCCTAGGCTTCATTTATCGTCATCACTGCGGTCTGATGTTCACTAAAGTGGGCCGGAAGATGAAAACAGGAGCAAATATTTAACTGTTCTGGGAATACTCCTTCTCTCCTTCGAGTTTGGAGCCATCCGTTAAAATTTCCACTACTACCGTACTCTTGCTAGACCTTGCATGCTTTTCCTGAGAAATTCTAAAAGGTATAAGAGCTTGTAGATTTCTCTTTCCATTCTTCTTACTTTTTAGGTAGATTTCATATAAAAATCTACCTATTGCAATGGGCTTCATCTCGGAATTTCGGAAAAATTTTTGTGCCAAACGACTATATATGATAAGCGGAGACAAAAAAACAAAAAAAAAAAAAAATTTATATATATATATATATATATATATATATATATATATATATATATATATATATATATATATATATATATATATATATATATATATATATATATATATAAACGATATGAGATATAACGAAAACGACCGGCACTCTCACGGTCGCATTTGTTGAGGTAGATCAAAAAAATTTTTTGTACTTGTGTGTTTTAATAATATCTTGGACAAGTTCGTGAATCAGCAAAATCCGACACGTGGTTAAGAAACTAGAGGCTTTTTTCTGAAAAAAATTGATTTTTTAAAACCGTTATAACGGCCGTTTGGATACTAATATTTCAAAAAATTTAACAAATTTAGAATCTTTGGAGTCATTTTTATCAATTTGTTTTAAAACTAGACCTCTGCAGTTAGAGGTTCCTGAGTGAGCGGCTCCAACAAAAAAGTTTGCAAAAAAAAATTTTTTTTTGAAACAACCGGCACTCTTACGGTCGCATTTATAAGGCCAGATCAAAAAACCTTTTCTAAAAATGTGCGTTTTGTTAATATCTTGGACAAGTTCGTAAATCAGCCCAATTCAACACATGGTTAAGAAACTAGAGGCTTAATACTAGAAAAAAATTCTGTTTTTTAGATCCGTTATAACGGTCGTTTGGATTCTAATATTTTTAAAAACTTCATAAATTTAGAATCTTTGAAACCTTTTTAATCAGTTTCTTTAAAAAAAAGACCTCTGCACTTGCAGGTTTCTGAGTGAACGGCTCCAACAAAAAAGCTTGTAAAACACAAAATGCGTTTGAATCAACCGGCGCTCTCACGGTTGCATTTGTGGAGCCCGATCAAAAAACCTTTCTTGAAAATGTGTGTTTTATTAATATCTTGGACAAGTTCGTAAATCAGAAAAATCTGACACATGGTTAAGGAACTATAGGCTTTATACTAGAAAAAAAAGTGTTTTTTTTAATCCAATATAACGGCCGTTTGGATACTAATATTTTTTAAATCTTCATAAATTTAGAATCTGTGGAAACATTTTAATCCGTTTCTTATAAATATAAACCTCTGCAGTTAGAGGTTTTTGACTTCTTGGCTTCAACAAAAAAGTTTGCAACAATCCCCAACTAAAATTTCCAAAAACCTTATAACAGTCAACGTCAACCTTATAACAGTCAAAAAATAAAAGATTTGAATAGAAGAAATTAATTTTTTTTCTTAGAAATAAACTATTTTGATATTTTGCAGTAATTGCACGACATATGATATAGAGTAGGCTTGTGTCATAAATTATCACACACATGTTCTGTGGTAGATTTGATATTTGTTTGTTGCAAAATTGGATAGATATAATTTTGCTTGTAGGTAGCTAATTTTCTTTTTAAAATTTGTTCGATATCTGTTTGAAATTAGTTTGTTTTGTTTAAACTAATCTGATACATCAGATTCTACTGGCACACAAAACTGTCTGATCTCGAAATCTACCTATTTCTAGCGGATATACGTGCCGCTTGGACTTTTTTTTTTCTACCAACTGCCAGTTATTACCATTGAACAGTACCGAAGTGGTCTGGAGGTATAAAGCTTTTGGTATATATGGGGTATAAGATCCCAATTTTTTCCTTTAATTTTTTTTTTTTGTTTTTCCTATGTTTCCCTGATATTTGATTTTCAGCTGAGTTTTCTGCCAGCATGACCTACCTACGTACTTTTTTGTTCTGTAAGTTCCAGACGACACCCCTCCAGGATAATTAAGCTAATATCAGGAATCCAATGTTTTCTGGTGGACAAAACCGGTTATGTTTTTCCAGGATTTATTGCTAACTAACATATTTTGGCCCATATTAATGTTATTACAGGAGCAGCTTGCCTTTACTTCTTTAACGGAGTCATTTGCCCGATATCATCGGCGTAGACCATTACTTAGAACCTATATTCTGAGCTCTGTAATTAAGCTATTGATTGCAAAGTTCCGCAGAAGAGGAGGCAAGATTCTCTCTTGAGGAGTGGCACGGCTGACTGTTCCTTTGTGACTGAACTCCTCCTGCACCCTGTTGATGTCTCTGCAGAACAGCATACGTTCTATCAACACCAAGAATTCCTCCAGATCCAGTTCCATCAGTCAGAGGAAGATGAAAGTCAAACAATCTTTTGTTACGAAGCTGTTTTTCATAAAAGCTCATTTTTCTAAACAACTGTCTTCAACGTGAATTAATGCATTTAATACAACTGATCGTTTCTTTATTCATATCAACACTTGCCGACCTCGTTTTGTAACCTAGAGTTATAATATTTTCAGCTCCTTCAGCAATTTGGTTACGTCGATTGATATATTATCAACAACTTGAATAATTGTCGACAGCTTTTTTGTTACATCAATTATTATAATTCAAACAATTTCAACAATTTTTGGTTACATCAGTTATTGTATGCCTAACAAGTCCAACCATTGCCGATATCATTTTTGTTACATCAATTATTATATATCTAACAAGTCCAACAATTGCCGAAATGATTTGGTTACATAAATTATTACAGTTGCTGACATCATTTTGGTTGCATTAATTATTACAATTCCCGACATAATTTTTGTTACATCAATTATTACAATTAGCGACATCATCTTCGTGACATCAATTATTATATTTCTAATATATTCACCGTATGAGTATGTTAAGATGATCTGGTAGGTAAGTTTTCAAATGAACAAAGAGGTAAATCCGGAACAATTATGGGGTGAGTGAAACATTGAAGGAAATTTATTTTATTTTTATTGTAAAAACTACAGTCGTATTGGTGATGATGTGCTGATCTTGGCTTTTTCAGCCTTTGGGGTCATCAGCTTCCCTATTCTTTCTGCTTACACCGTCTCATTTGCATGCATGTCTGATGATTTGTACTGGACTGGGGAAAGTTACTTCTTGAACTCACAAGGTGAAAGTTCGCTAGAATTGAAACCTCCCTAGGCACGAAGTCACTCGATTGCTAGTGAGCCACTAGCAGGTTCAGTCTTCATTAAACTTTCCAGTTTTTTAAGAAGGAATGATGATAGACTGATGGTTCTTATGCGTTGGAGTCTCACTGAGGGATCCTGCCTTAGGAATGTAAACAACGCTGACTTCTGTCCATTTACCAGGTCAATTGGTGGCATAAGTAAACCAATTATCTGGTCAGACAATGCTTACAAAAATAAAAAAACTATTTAGAATAGCTAGATGCTTCTTCAAGAGCTTCAAGCCCAAATCTTCATCATTAATACTGGGCTCTTATATGTGCTAAAAGAAGATAATGTTCGCAATCTATAATATAATAGCCGTGAGTCCATCCCTCTATACGGTCGTAACGGTTCAAATTGCAATATGGATAACGCGATCGACTGAGGCAAATCCTGGCGTACATTTTTGTTGTTTTTTCTTTATATTTTTTTAAATGACATTAAAATTATTGTTTTTTCAATTCATAAATACATGAAAATCATAAAAATTTCGTTTTACGAATTTTAAATTGATCGATAATGTAGTTTTTTTAAAGATATTGCTACTATCTTTTCATGTTTCGTTCAAATTATTATCATTTTGATATTAACAAGAAAATTAATTACTTTTTTGACAGGCGGTGCTAAAAATCATATAATAGTAGTTTTCCGATCATTATTTTTCCATAACTTTTCCATAACGAAAAACAAAAACTACTACTTGATTATTTCTCCTTCAATATGAGCTAAGATGTTCATCACAAAAGTCTGATTTAAACACAGTTTAAGGCTGCAAACAATTTACGGTATTTAAATTGATCGATAATGTAGCTTTTTAATGTTAAATTGCTATTGTCTTTTAGCACAGTGTGACGTCAATACGAAGTAAAATTTAGAATGCATTCAGAGGGTTTTTACGACATCTACTATTTTCTTCAGTTTTTTAGAAGAAATCTTTCGTGGCTATTTTTTTTATACTTTCTGTTGTTGCTTTCTTTTTTCTATTTCTGTTGGTGATTGTTGTACCATTTTATTTAATTTTTTTACGAAGGAATAAAAATCTTTTTTTTTCTCAATATTTTTAATTGTTTTTGAATGGAATCAAATTTTTTTCTATAAAATTTTGAATGGTAATTTTTTGATTTACAATTAGTCACAAGATATGTAATATGTTTAATGAGAAAAGGTTAGAATTTCGACGGTTCATAGAACATTCTATTTCTTAGGAATAATTTATACATTAAATAGTAAAGGTGTTAAATGACATTTATAATAAGGTTATAAATTACAAGATTAAATCTTCATTACAATTAATTGGTTGAAACGGATTAGATTTAATTTTACTTTAATCAAGTTAAATTAATCAAAAACATATTGCGGCAAGAATCAGAAGTTCTATAGAAGAAACATAACAGCATAGAAAAATATAGATTTTTGACATTTTTTTAAAAAATGTATGTACACTGAAAACTTTTGATAGTTTTGGTTTGGTGCAAAAAATAGTTTGTGTTATAATGTACATTTTTATAAATTTAATAATTTATTACAAAAAAGTTCAAAATACTCAGGACAATATTTCGTTGTCAATATCGACGTAGAGGGTTGTGAGAAAGGTTCGGGGTTCAACGTGGACCCTATATTTATTTTTTATATTTTTTTATATAACATAAAAATTCATTCATAAAAATTCCATTTAGGGCATTTAAGATTAAAATTTATGGATAATGTAGTTTTTTAAAATTATTGCTATTATCTTTTAGCCGTTTCGTTCAAATTCATATAATTTCCATATTAATAAGAAAATTAATTATTTATTTAACAGGTAGTGCAAAAAATCATATAACATTTGTTTTCCATCATTATTTTTGCAAAGCTTCATTTTCTGTAAATAAAATAAGGAAAAAAAAGCTGTTTTTTCAATATTTTCTTTTTATTATTATTTCCATCCATTTGTGATTGAACTTGCCTAAAGAAACAATTCGAAATATATATCGTATAAAAGAGGGGGGAGAGAGGGGCATGGGCAGAGTCCGCGGGATACCCCCTACTATACATATATTTATGACAGACAACCAATGTCTATTTTAAGGGCAAGATGAAAATCCTGCCCTTAAAAAACACATTGGTCGACTCCTTTAGTATGAAAATCCTTCATCGATACTTCACAAAAAATTTTATGCACCCGCTTGGGAATGTAAATATACAAGAAAATGCAATAACAGAGCCCTTAGCGAAGAAAATCGATAATAAAACATTATATTAAAAACTTTGAGCAGATCGGGCAGCTATTTTCCTTTTGCTTTAATGCATTATTTTAACCAGTTAGATTAAAAGTTGACCGGATTTGAGAAATTGATTTGCTTCATATCCTATGGGATCAAATTTTCGAGTCAGAGTTTATTATTTTTTTAATCGTGAATATAACTAACTTAACTTTTTAAGGTTCTTTTACTCATAGAATATGTTTGACTTTTTCATCCTATTTTTACGTTCGTTTGAGCTGCAAGATAGCCAAAATTTTCAAAACTCATTCAGTAAAAATCCTCTTAAACCATTTCCATAACTACCACTCATAAAACTTCACTCCTGCATACCTTTGCTTTTTTAATACAAATATTTTCATTCCACAAATACCTCGAAAGTTATTCATATAAACAAAATTTTCTCGTTAGCTTGCATTCCAACTTGAGAATTTTTCAAGCATAGAAAGAAAGAAAAACTTGAAAGAAAAACATTTTGTTTTCCAAATTTTCAATCAATTTTCAATATTTGATTTGTTTATGTAAATAAAAATAAAACTTTCTTCATTTTTCCCTTTAATTTAATTAAATTGGAATAACAACTACAAAATTTTTGTTATATTATTGCATTTTTCAAGAAAAAAAATATATAAAAATTACAAATAAATTGTTGTTATTGATTTTAGTAAATTGTTAACAAATGTTAATTGTTATTTACATTAAATTAAAAAGTTTTTGTTTGTGTTGTATATGTTTTCTGCAATAATATTTGCATATTTTTTTAAGTTAATATAATTGATAGTTTATTGAAGAATCTTTGGTTCTTAAAGCCGTGTTCGATTTGACTGAAGCAACTGAAACAACTGAAAAAATAGATGCAATTGTTGTTGTTCTTTCAGTCGTTTCAGTCAAGTCGAACGCACCTCAATTCGTTGCCGATTTCATTTCTTTTAATCTTTTAACAAGGACACACTATACCTTCAATATAACTCTTCACAAAAACTACGTCTTTGAGAGTCACACCATGCGTGATTAATTGTGTTTGGGTTGAATTTGCGAAATAAACTAGGCGCAAACCCGTAAGTAAGTCAAAAGACTTGTAGAAGCAATTGGTAACGGTATAAGAATATACAAAAATACTATAAATGATGTAAAAGTTTAATTTCAGTCGGATGTTATTGTGAATCGTGTTAGTTTTCTGAAATCTTAACTCTTGTCAAGTCATATCATTGCATCTTCTCAAGGGCATAAAAGTTCTAAAACTGATAATGATAAATGTTTAATATCTCTTTGTAAATGGTTAGCTACTCTTGTAGAGGAGTCTCTTCTTTTTGGTTTGTTGAACGAAAAAATAGATGCAAGAAGAAATCAGACTAAAGCACATAAGAAATAAAAAATGTAAATTTATATATATATACATTTACAATTAATCCAAGAGAATCAGTTGTGATATAATATTTCTTCGATTGCAAATTTATCATCATGAATAATAAAATCTGAATTAAATCACACATTTATATTTATTCATTTCATTTTCATTGAATTTTTTATGTCTTTTGTTTGAAAAAAATACAAAAACAAATGTTTTGTGGTTTGATTTAAATAATTAAATAGAACTATTTGTATATTATGTGCTGTTTTTCGTTAAACTTATATATTAATGAAATAACAGTGCATGTGCTTTGTTTGTGACAATTTGGATTTGTGAAGAACATAATAAAAGTGAAACAGAAACTACTGCAATTAAACCAATTAAGGTAAAGATCTTGTCCTCCTCTTCCTTATATTTGGCATCCCATGTGAGGAAACAACCAGAACAATTTTTTTATGCTATCGAAACAGTGTCTTTTGGTTGTGGTTATCTTTGTTTTGTGAGTTATAAACAATTTTTCTATTTTGCACAAGTACGATGTATGCCTTTTTCTATACAAAACATGCAAGTACAGTTTTTTTATGCAGTTTATTTGTTTCTCTGATTGGTGTTGTTTTAGTGTACAAAATAATGTAAAACAAAAAAATCTATTTTATTTTACTATGCTTAACCTGTTTCCACCGCAAAACTACGATTTATAATCTGGTTAGAAATTAAATTTTTGCGGTGAAGGGCTAAAGTTAGCTGACTCTTTCCTAGTGAAGGTGAATCACAAACTCTCAAAAACTACTTCAAATATTTATAGCTTTCTTTTTATCATATAACTGTTATTCTATATTTTTGTTACTTAAGAAACCTTTAATCTTATTCACAAAAAATTAATTTAAATTGTTTTTCAGCAGCATTAAAAGCCTCCAACATTATATGTATTTAAAGTGAAATAATTTTGCTAGAATAAATCTGGCAATTCCTTTTCGCCAACTGAATTCTACTTACATGTTCTTCATTTAACGAACTGACTGAACTTTAACGAACGATATGTAAAAATTGTAATAGCGTTCAATCTAGTTATATTATATTTTAAATTAAATTCTTTTTCGAATTGCTATTCCATTGTTATAGACAAATTTTAAGTTTTTTAATATTGTTAAGGGTTATGCAAACAATTTTCTAACCCAAATTTAATTAAAAAATTAAAGTAATTAATTTAAAAATAAAAAAAAATAAATTGCAAATTTTTTCTATATAATCCAACATTCCAATTAGATTTATGTTGTTTGTTTTTTTCGCTTTTATCTAAAAACGCCAATAAATATTTTCTTACGATTACCTAAAACAAAAAAATAACAAAAAAAAGTAAATAGACTTTTGATGGAAAAGCTCTCAAAATTCAAATTTATGTCCTAATAAATTTCATTTTTTTATTATTATCCCAGTTTTCCACTCATCGTCACAATTTCTTTTTGTATTCATTAAATTGTTGAAGTAGAAATAAGAAGTTACTTGAAGCGAATTAATTTTTTTAGGAATGATTGGTATAGATCCAGGCCATTTTTAGAATACTAATGTTATGAGTTTTTTATATTTCTGTTTGGTATATGAACAGGAACTGAAGGAGATTGATTTTTGTCAAAGTGATATGAAATTAATTACTTTCCATCCACAGCCAATCTCAAAGTTTTAGTAGATAACTTATTTTTGTATTAATAATTCATATTAAAAACATCATGTTTCATTGAAGGTATGATTGTCAGGTGAAGTGTTACTTCATATTTCTTTATTATATTCTGTATTCTGATATTCTGATATTCTGATATTCTGATATTCTGATATTCTGATATTCTGATATTCTGATATTCTGATATTCTGATATTCTGATATTCTGATTCTGATATTCTGATATTCTGATATTCTGATATTCTGATATTTTTATATTCTGATATTCTGATATTCTGATATTCTGATATTCTGATATTCTGATATTCTGATATTCTGACATTCTGATATTCTGATATTCTGATATTCTGATATTCTGATATTCTGATATTCTGATATTCTGATATTCTGATATTCTGATATTCTGATATTCTGATATTCTGATATTCTGATATTCTGATATTCTGATATTCTGATATTCTGATATTCTGATATTCTGATATTCTGATATTCTGATATTCTGATATTCTGATGGTCTGGTATTCTGATATTCTGATATTTTGATATTCTGATATTTTACTATTCTGATATTCTGATATTCTAATATTCTGATATTCTGATATTCTGATATTCTGATATTCTGATATTCTGATATTCTAATATTCTGATATTCTAATATTCTAATATTCTGATATTCTGATATTCTGATATTCTGATATTCTGATATTCTGATATTCTGATATTCTGATATTCTGATATTCTGATATTCTGATATTCTGATATTCTGATATTCTGATATTCTGATATTCTGATATTCTGATATTCTGATATTCTGATATTCTGATATTCTGATATTCTGATATTCTGATATTCTGATATTCTGATATTCTGATATTCTGATATTCTGATATTCTGATATTCTGATATTCTGATATTCTGATATTCTGATATTCTGATATTCTGATATTCTGATATTCTGATATTCTGATATTCTGGTATTCTGATATTCTTATATTCTGATATTCTGATATTCTGATGTTCTGATGTTCTGATATTCTGATACTCTGATATTCTGATATTCTAATATTCTGATATTCTGATATTTTGATATTCTGATATCCTGATATTCTGATATTCTGATATTCTGATATTCTGATATTCTGATATTCTGATATTCTGATATTCTGATATTCTGATATTCTGATATTCTGATATTCTGATATTCTGATATTCTGATATTCTGATATTCTGATATTCTGATATTCTGATATTCTGATATTCTGATATTCTGATATTCTGATATTCTGATATTCTGATATTCTGATATTCTGATATTCTGATATTCTGATATTCTGATATTCTGATATTCTGATATTCTGATATTCTGATATGCTGATATTCTGATATTCTGATATTCTGATATGCTGATATTCTGATTCTGATATTCTGATATTCTCTTATGCTGATATTCTGATTTTCTGTTATTCTGATAATCTGATGTTCTTATATTCGAATATACTGATATTCTGACATTCTGATATTCTTTTATTCTGATATTCTAATATTCTGATATTGTGATATCCTGATATTCTGATATTCTGATATTGTTATTCTGATATTCTGATATTCCTAAGGTGACCATCTGCCCTCTTTTGAAGAGGGCTGTCCTCTTTTTTGGCAGACTGTCATTTATAGAAAACTTGTCCTCTTATTTAGTTTTCGAATCTTTTGTCCTCTTTTCTTGTTTAAGGTTGTTTCTCTTAACATTACCAAAATAAATAGTATTTACTAAAAACATGTTTTTACTAAAGCATCAAAGCTGGTGTTCAGACGTAGAACTATCACTTTTGTTTGAACGAGTAACGCAGACTTAATTCCCCAAAAAATCATATGCAGCCACTCCTCCTGCGTACATAGTAAAAGGCGACTAATGTTATTTTATTTGTGAATGTAGATTTGAATATAAAGGTGCATATAAAAGGTGCACAAATCAGAAAAATATTAAATGCTGAAAAGATTCCTATGTTTTGAAGTCTACTGTTTCTATTATTTTATTTTATATTTTTGTATTTATATTAACTATATTAGGCATATAGAACTTATTTTATATGTAATATTTTTTTTTATAATTTACTTATTTGATTATACCTATATGTGCAATTTAATTGACTGAAATTAAACTATTAAACTATTAAGCTATTTGTGTTTAATAAAATGTTTTTTTTGTTAACATTTTGTCCTCGTTTGCATTTTGAAAATCACCTTAGATATTCTGATATTCTTATATGCTGATATTCTGATATTCTAATATTCTGATGTTCTAATATTCTGATTTTCTGATATTCTGATATTCTGGATATTTTGATATTCGATGTACTTTTAAGCTGATGCTGGTATATGCAGATTTGCTTAGATAGTTTTTTTAAAACTATGTTAAACCAAAGGTAATATTTTCAAAGATGGCGCTGATTCACACTTTTACCACATTTTTTTCCAGAAAAAAAATGTTCAATTAATTCTTAATATAAAACGTAAGTTTTACAATGGAACGATTTCCTGTTTAGAAAATAAAATTCGTACAACATTTTAATTTTCGTTTTTTTTCAAATTTTTTTTCAAAACATATAAACAATCATCTATTTAACAAAAACCACCGAAATGTGTTTTTTATAGAAATATAATTACCATTTAATTATTTTAGGGATACAAATTAAGTATTTGAGGGTGTGGATACCCTTTACATAATTTATCTTTTCATCAATTTATATCAGTCCCAAATTAATTATAAATGCATGTACCTCAAACATATTTCGACCCATTCTGAGAAGGGACCCATTCGACCCATTCTGAGAATTCAACCAATCCCCAGTTTTTTAAGATTTTCAGCATATTTCACAAGCTTCAATGAATGACATTCATTATATAATTTACCACAACTAACAAATTTCATTAAACTTTTGTAGTCTGGAAATTTTTCACTACCAAAACAACTTAATTTTGAATATTGAAACATTAGTTTCAAGTGTTGATGAATTGTACAGACACACACATTCATACACAACTCCTTGCGCTAAATTTACGCATTCATCAAGCTGAAGACCTGAAAATTTTGTGAATCCTACTTTTAATTCTGGGAACTTGGTTTTTAACTCAACGTATGCTTCATTTAACGTTCATAACAGTAAACGTATTTGGAGAAATATTCGTTCACTGCCACGTTTTACCGATATGGTATCATGTTTACCTGGTATTAATCTGCTAATGGAATCGTTTGTATAAAATTTTTCACGAAGATGAAAGAACGAAGATGAAAATTTTTTCACAAATATATATTCTAATTCAGCTAAAATTATATGTTTTTTAGGATGAGCCGTTAATATGCAATGTTAATTTATTTTGTATTATTAAAATGTATACGGTTTTTTATTACTTAACTTAGAATAAAAATAAAAAGTTAATTATTATATGAATTCTATACAACATATATTTTATTTCACATCATATTTATCTCACTATTTACTTCTCAGAATAAGTCTAAATATATTTGAGGTACATGCATTTATAAATAATTTTGGACTTTTATAAATGGATGAAAAAATAAATTATGTAAAGAGCATCCACACCCTCAAATAGTTAATTTGTATCCCTAAAATAATTAAATGATTATTAAATTTCTATAAAAACGAATTCCTGTGGTTTTAGTTAAATAAATGATTCACTGCATTGTTTTAAAAAATAAATTGTAGAAAAAACGAAAATTAAATGTTGTACGAATTTTATTTTCAGAACGAAAAATCATGCCATTGGAAAACTTTCGTTTCAGATTAAGAATTAATTGAACACTTTTTTTCTGGAAAAAAATCTGGGTCCCGCCAACGCGCCATTTTTGAATATATTATTTACGTTTAACATTTTATAAAATTACTACAAAATTTTAAATAATTTTTTTATAAGTCCTATCAATTGCCTTTCCAATGAGCTATAAATGATTTAAATCGGTTTAGTCAATCGTTAGCAATCGGGAGCCAAAGATGCTAATGTTCCGCCAACCCGTAAAATTTTGCCCCCTGTGTCATCCCCAGAGCGAAATTTCTTTTTTTGAAAGAAATGGTATTTTTATTTTGTAATTGGCTATCTGTGTATAAAATTTTATCGAAATCAGAGGGGGTCAGTCAGGATGCTAGAACAAATGAAGCTGCGGTGACTTGAAAATGCTCATATGCTATTTTACTGATAGGGTGATCAACATGTATGCTGTTAATATGACGAAATGATTGTATTCTGAAGACAATTCAACTCAAAAAATAAAGTTTCAATAAGGTCCAATCAAAACGCTTCATTTACTATTTTTTAGCAAATCAAAACGATTTGTTTCGATTATTTTTTTCTGTTAGGAAGGAACAGCGAATATTTTCGAATATTTTCCGCCTACTTAATATATTAATTTAAAACAAATATGCACATACAAAATTATGTGAAAATGCAATTTGCAAATAGTAAAAATGTCCGTTTTCATTCATAAATGATTGCATGTTTATGTTTATTTATCAAAAATAAATTACAAATTTATAACATTTATGCGCCTACTAAGAAGAAATAATATTTAATTTTGTTTGACAACAAAGGATTATGTTGTTTGAAATAATGTTACTATTTCTGTTCGTTAAATTGTCTGATAAATACAACTCGTCATCAAATTATTAGTCGATTATTTTTCAACATTACCACTCATGCCATTTGAGGTCAAAAATTTCCCTCGTGCGCTACGCGCACTCGGGACCTCAAATGACATTCGTAATAATGATTATGAAAAATAATCGACTATTATTTGACGACTCGTGATATTATATATGATTATATGATATGCTGGTATGCTTACATGTCGATATGCTGAGAGTATCTAATGCTAATAAAATTTTCTTATTCTGATAAGCTGATATAATTATATTCCAAGGTTAATTGCTGATATTCTGATATACACATTTGCTACTAGACCTCAAATTAAATATTAGATTTCGAATTTGATCTTAATTAAAAAAGACTTTGATTGATTTTCATGTACAAAATATTTTTAATTATTTAAAGACCTGTTGGTAAAATTATCTGTTGTAATGTAATTATCTGGGGTTTTTTTTTTGCCTTCTCTAAACTTATTCAATGAGCGTTTTAAAGTTGCTATTTTAAATTATCGATTGCACAAACCTTTGAAAAATCTGTGCACAATAGTATGAAATCTTTTAACAAATTTTCTAAGGAAAATATTCAAAATAACTCAAAGGAAATTTTCAAATCAATCTGATTACATCTTTTCTTCTCTTTATAATTAAATGTATGCATCGTTTTATGAAAACTGTTTTACAAGACTCACAAAAACCAATTCGATGAAAGAAGTTTTTTGAAAATTTCGTTAAACTTAGTTTTTTTCACTTACCCATAAATAATTTGAATTAAAAAAAAATAATCATTAACAATAAAGTTATAAGGAAAAAGATATTTTAATTAAATAAAACTTTGTGCAAAGTGGAAACATAAAAAACATTAAATAATTAAAAATTTATCCGTATTAAAATGAATCTTATTTTTTTGTTTTGCTAGACTCTCACACTTTTCGAATCAACGTTATCGATTCACTTATTTTTTGCTCACAATAATGTGGGAGATAAGAAATTTTTCAATTTCTTGTTACTTTTTATTTTGTTCTCGATTATTTGGTTAAATCAGGTGGAAAAGTTTTTTCTTTTCATTGTTATTATTCATTTAATGAAAATTTAATTTAATTTGGATTTTTGTTTGTTTGTTACTTGTTGGGTTGCCTGATAATAAATATATGAATAGGGGAAAATTTAAATTGATTCAGTTAAAAAAAAGGTCGAATTTTAGTTGTTTCGGTTAATAAAAAATATTTAAAAATTTTCTAAAATAGTAAACATAGAAAATACTCTTACATCAAAATAGCACAGAAATGAAAAATTTTACCTACATATTTTCTACCAACAAACAAAATTTTCTTAAATTATTCAAATCTTGACCATCAACAACTTAACAAATGGAAGAACAAAGTGGTTTTTATCTCTTAAGAGAAAGCACAACTTTGTTCAACAACAAATAAACGAATCATAGAACAAAATTGATAAAATTAAAATGAATTTTTTATGTTATCGTGTTCTCAACTCGCCCATTTTTTCTTTAGTAAAATTAAAAATGAATTTATTACCAAACAAGAGTAGCTAAGACAAAATAATAAATATAATATATAAATTCATAAGAAATTCTTCTTCATATGTGATTTGCCCTGTTTTAATGAGTATATCGTAACGACGAGCTTTACTAAGAAAATATTTTGATTCTAAAGTTCACGTTAAAGGAATATATTAATGTTAAATTCGTTTTTGGTATTACAATTTCTAGGAAAAATTTGAAATAGAGTATGAATTCCCATATTAAGTTTATATATGAACCTGAGAACGAAACACGCTTGCTAAAACTGCAACATTCATTTTTGTGTTGAAGAAATGTTTCGATAGAAAATTTAAAAAGTAGTTGCTGGTAATTGCCGAAAAATGTTGATTGCAGGCTAACACAAATTGTATTTCAAAAATCACCAATTCAAAAATCTATAAACCAAATTATCGCTTGATGTCTCATACAAAAAACTTCGTTTATATATGTTTATCGTTGAAATAAATCTATCACCAGATACACCGATAAGACCATTAGTTAATTTCACCACAGCACCAACATACAGAATAGCGAAGTACATAAACAAACTATTGAAATACCACATAAAATTTGATTACAGTTATTCAGTCAAAAATAACACAGAATTAATCAATAGAATAGAACCAATAATAATACCTCACAACGCAAAATTAGCATCGTTTGGTATAACCAACATGTATTCCAACATACCAATAAAAGATACAATAAATATAACAAAAAATATGTTAATAAAAAATGGTTTAAGCCCAACAGATACACAAGAAATAATAAACATAATAACCGAAATAACAAAACAAAACTATTTCACACGTAACAATGAGTATTATCAACAAACATTAGGATTACCTATGGGTAGCCCACTATCTGGAACATTAGCCGAAATATATCTCAACGATTTTGAAACAAAATATATACATAATAACTCAAATCCACACAAAGAAAATATCATTTATTGGTATCGCTACGTTGATGATATAATTTTATTATTCAAAGGAACAAATAGACAGCTTAATCTATTACACCAATACATAAACAGCATAGAACCTTCCATTAAATTCACGTTAGAAAATGAAGAAAATAACACAATAAACTTTTTGGATTCATCAATCAAAAATGTAGATTCAAAACACATATTCAAAATATTCCGAAAACCAACCCAAACGGATCAAACAATAAATATCAAATCACATCATCCATACCAACATAAACTAGCTGCCTACAACCACATGATCAATAAATTGAACACTATACCGATGAACGCTGAAAATTATGAAGACGAACTAAACAATATAAAATACATAGCCAGTAAAAATGGATATAAAAATGAAATGATTGACACATTAAATAGAAAACATAAAAACAAGAAAAATTTGCGAACCCTAACAACGTTGAAGAATGAAGAAAACTTAGCAGGTAAAAAATACGTAGGCGTAACATACAATAGAACAACATTCAAAATAATGCAAAAAACTTTAAAAAAATATGGATATATTGCGGCTTACAAGAACAAAAATAAATTAGAAAACTACCTAAAAACTAAAAAAACCCAAAGCTTAGACACAGGTGTTTATAAGCTTACCTGTGACGACTGCAGTAAATTTTACATAGGCCAGACGGGGAGGTCCTTCAACAAAAGATTTATCGAGCACACCAATGAAATTAACAGAAGCGATCCATAATCCAGATATGCCCAACATTTGAAAATAGAAAAACACAAATACACCAATATCAACACAAATTTAACCATATTACATAAAAAAAAAAAGGACAAAATCTAGATGGATTGGAAGAAATAGAAATATATAAACATAAAAACAATAACAATATTTTAAATGATAAAATCAACACTAAAACTAACAAAATATATGACATAATAATAAAAAACAGCAGTTGAAATAGTGTATAAGTAATAGTTTAAGCAAAAATTGTAATAATAATTTAAGAACTGAGGATGACGTAGGTCGAAATCGATATTCTTTAAAATAAAAAAAAAATAAAAATCAAATTGTTACTATAAGGAAGTTTATATTATTATAAATAAATTTAAAAATAAACAGTAAAAAGTATATTTTTAAATATTGCATTTTAATTCCAAAGTGACAAAAGCACACAAACAGTGAATAATATGGAAAACCATAATAACACATATAAATCTATCACCTTCAATTATTGATGAGGATATAAATTTGTATGCGCTAAGTTACAAATCAATCCAATATATAATTTTTATACAACTTCTCGTTTACTTTAATGCGAAAAAGTTTTTAATTGTCACCTGTTAGAACACAATTTCTTACGCCCAAATCGTAATCATACTATGCATTTTTTTCAGCCACAATCGAGATAATACAACAGATGGTATGATAAAACGACTGTTTCGCTTTCTTCGAATCCGTTTTCGTAAAACCAACACGCTCATTTAAAAAAAAAATTCAAAAAATGTTATTGTTTTAATATATAAAAAGGTTGAAATTTGTAGTTTATTGTTAGTTTTATTAAAAATTGTTGCCAGTAAAAAAATCTTTATACACAGAACTTAGTAAAATGCCACAAAAGCTTAACTATTTTAAAAAAAATTGGTTTAACCAATTTACTTTAAATAAAAACATTGTAAAACAACATACCTGAAAACATTTGTGGCATAGTAACACTACCGAAAGGTATCTGTCTTCTTTGATTACCATGTACATAATGATCGATCGATAATTTATAGCTATAATTTTCTATATTTTGTTTCTTTTCTATATAGCTTGGTCACTCTTAGGCTCAATACGAAAATTCCTTTATATGATTTACAAAATTATCATACTATATATAAAAAAAATCAATCCAAAACATGGAAATAAAAATAAATATTGAACAACTCAAATATTCTTTCATAATGCAACCACCACCTAGTTTTTGTGATTGTAACAAGTAAAAAAAATTTTATGTACACCAAGAGAAAAAATGTTGATTGATTCAAACATGTTGCATTGTTAATCGAAAATTAAGTGAAAATTGGGGAACTAAATACGTTTGTGATTGAATCAACCAACGCTCCGTATTTAAATTAACAATTTAACCGTTGTTGATATATTTTTTTATAAGTATCACAAACATATTTGATTTAACCATGTTTGTTGTTGAGTCAATTATGATCTAATTTTCAATTGACTACAAACGTGGTAAATTAAAAATTAGACTAAAAATAGTGATATTGAATACGTTTGTGATAGAACAAAGCAATACGCCGTATTAAATCTTTTGGTTTGGTACATCTTTGTTTTGTTTTTGCTGCTATCGATGTTTGTATGTGTTCGTTGTTTTCGTAAATATAATATTTGAAATTTTTTATATTAGAAGTATGTATTTCGCATCAATCCCGACAAACATTTTTATGCATAAAGCTAGCGTTCGTATATTTACGTTCTAAATAGGAAATGTATGAGTGTGATTTTGTTTGTAAAGGATGCGTCCATTTTTTCGCCATTTTTTTAATGATACAATTTAAAAGACCAAAATTCAGAAATCACAAAATTTAAATATTTGAATTATGTGTAGAAAATTATACTAATTTTCCATAACTTTCTCATTATTATAAAAAATTAAATTAAAATATCGATAAATGGACATGAAACAAGACAAATAAAAAATATTAAAAATATATAATAATTTTTTTAAATCACCAAAATTAATTATAGAAAGGGCCTGTTTCATTAACGATATTTTTGTTATAACATTAACTGAAAAATTTCTTTCGCACATAATTTTATATGCAAATAATATGAAAATTATTTAAATCAATTAAACACATCTAAATTATTTCCTAAAGTAAAATGTTAAATAAAACCAGCCATGTTAAAATATATAAAACCTTTTTATTTTTCTATTCTTTTGTTTATTATTTTTCTTTATTTTGTTTATTAGTTTCTTTTCTCCTAGTTTTTTATTTTAACAAATACAATAATTTTCAAACAAAAACATAAACAAACTGAGCTGAAAAATATGAACAAGAAAAATTGATCACGCCGTGGTTGATTTAAATAATGAAAATTGATACGTTTTTTAAAATAAATTGACAATGCTATATTGGTTAAAATACCCACGTTCGTATTAGACGCAAAATCAAACAAGCTTTGTAGTTGATTCTACCAACGTTTTTTTTTTCGGTATATTAGCTCAAACAAAAATGTTTATAGTACTTGTATGAGAAAATGTTTATTTATTTGTTGATTGACTTGTTGTTTTTGTGTTTGATTTTAATTCCCAATATTCGATTTTAATTCCCAATATAATATTACGCAAATATGTTAGTGTTTTCATATTCTTTTAAATTAAGTTTATTTCGTTGCCACTTTGTGGCAAACGACATTTCTAAAACTTTGATATTCCTAAATTACTCTTATTATTATTATTAATTTCACCACATTAAGTCAATCGTATATAATCATTTTTCTTTCAGAATTTTATAAAACAATCCTCCCACTTGACAATAAAACGGTATAAAGGATAAATTTAATTTAAACTTGGTAGCATTGTGGAAAAAAGTTTAAGGTTGATAGTTATAAGAAATGGATATCAAATTCGATACTATTCTCAATTTATTTGAGTTTTTCTTAAAAAATGTTGGATTAAATATATTTTCTCCAGTCAACAACAATCACGAAAATATGCCAAGATTTGTCATTACATGCTCATTTCTGATAACATATGCAGTTCTGTTTACGTATTCAGGAATACAAAATTATACGGATATGTCATTGACATCAGTATCCGTGTGTGTTACATCAGCCGCTTCAATTGCTTTTGTTAAAATTGCTACATTAAAGTATGGAAAAAGGAATGTTTTTCGGTTGAGTGAGAATTTAAAAATGTTGTACAATGACAAAGTTGAAAATATAGAAATTGATTCAATCATTCAGAGATTTGTGGGAAAGTGCTACAAACAGTGTATGTTTATTACAAAGTAAGTTTTGAAATTAAATAATCTGAATTATTTACATTAGCAAATTAAATGTAGTTTCGAAATTATATATAAATTTCTTTTCAGATTTGTGCGCATCTTTTACATATTAATTGGACTCACGATGTTTCATCCACTCCTCTTTGTTTTTAAGGAGTTAAAACTACCACTCCCAGTGGAACTCCCGTTTTTATCAATAAACGAAAACGTATATTACTTTATATTGAACTATGTTTATCATATTCTCAACACTATCGCTATAGTTCACTGCTTAATAATATCAGATGGATTATTTCTTGTATTCGTTAAACATGTAACACTGCAGTTTCAGATTGTCAACGAATGTTTACGAACATTTGAAACCTTTGGTAATAAATTTTCAGCCAGCAAAAGAATAGATTTTATTGCAAAAACAATACAAATTCATCAAAACGCAATCGAGTAAGTGTAACTTTTCTATAACTTCGAATTAAATTAACGTTTACAGTTTTATTTTATTTGACACTTTTTACAAACCAAATTTATTTAATTCACAAGTTAAAATTTATATTTCCTTTTTGTTTCCCACTTCGCCTAGGAATAGAATTACAATGTTTTGCCAAGAATGATTTTTTATTTATTCAGTCCATGAAGTACAAGAAAATTAGTCCTTTTACTTTTCATTATTAACAAAAATTAACACATTATTATGTTAGTTTTATATTTATATTCCAGACTCCTTGATATCTTAAACAAGATATGTTCAGTGCTAATTCTATGCCAATTTTCTTCAAATTTACTTATGCTTTGTTTTGCCAGCTTTATGGTATCATCCAAAGATGATCTTGATTTTCAATCAGCAGTACCCGGTTTCATAATAGCAATGTTCCAAGTTTTTGTTTATAGTTTTTTCGGACATCGCATTAAAGAACATCATTTTAAAACTAGTGTCTCAGCGTATTGCACAAAATGGTATGAGCTGCCAGTCAAGGAACAGAAGTTAATTTTGCTGATAATAAAATATGCACAGAGTAATATTGGACTAACGGCGGGAGGTTTTATCGATTGTTCATTCGATAGTTTTTTGCTGGTAAGTTATAATAAAGGAGATACTGGGGTATTAAATTAAATTATTTCTTTTTAATTTATAGATTGTAAAAACCAGTTTTTCATATTATACAGTGTTGAAGTCGATTAACGAATGAATAATTATTTTTTAATCCCACAGTACAAACCACTGCATCCCACTGTTCAAACCTGTGGCAAGATGTTGTATCATCACTTTTGACGATTCTATCGTATTTTACGCTAGTCGGTATGCTGTAACACAAAGCGACTGTCGATTATCGTATTTACGACAGTCGTTTTGTGTTACAGCATACAGATTAGCGTAAAATACGATAGAATCGTCAAAAGTGATGTTACAACATCTTGCCACTGATCTGGAACTATTTGAATTGGTGATCTAAACCGTTTGTTTGTCAAAATATTTCAATTGCTATACATTTTAAATGAAGTAAAAACGCTTTTTAAACGTATATCATGTATTGCGTCAAAAATTAGTTAGAAAACACAAACCAATGAGCTTCGCACATATAAATCTTATTTTTGTATAAACGCAACGAATAGAAACTTTCGTAGTTTCACAAATAGTATATATGCAACATATGCATACCATGTACCAACGACACAAAAATAAATTTGTCAAACTACTGAAACAGACAAAAAAATCCGAATTCTGAAAACAAATTCTGAATAATCGACACTATAATAATAATAAGCTAATAAAGCTAAAAGAAAAAGCTTACTATATAAGGATACATTAACATTTGTTTTATTTTACCTAATTTTTTAACATAAACAAAAATAATTATTTTTATAGTAAATAAAACATTCACTTGTATATGCATTTTACGTAAATCACCTTGGAATAAACCAATGAGAGCTAAATGAACACTATGTTGTTTTAAAATATTGAATTGTGTATGTACATCAAATTCAAATCAAGTAGACATTGAATTAGTTATTTTTCCACTAGGATAAAAAATGATAGATTTTGGGACGAGTAATGGTGCTATTATACACAAATTAAATTCAGCTCCCATAATCAATTTTGCAGTTACCATAATCTGAAAAGTCGATGAAAAATATTTTGTATGAGAAAAAGAGGGATAGAATGCGCGTGATAGATATAAAAACTGCAAGAAAAGTTAGTTGATAGCAACTCACTTTTTGAAAAATTATTTGGTTAACTAATTAACTGCTAGAAAATTGTCAGATGATTTCATATGCAAATTCAACCGGCTTAAAAGCGATTATCACATTAATTGATTTTCATATTAAAACCATAACAAAAATTATATTATATTAGGTATAAAATGATTAAATACATATTTTCAAGATTTTAATGTCAAAGTTTTGCGTTTTCTTTAGGTATTTTCGATTCACATTTTTTTTCAAATCTTAGCGTATTTTCTTATTGTACAAGCTACAACCATTGCTCTATAATGTACTGTCGCCATTTTGTCGTTTCATTTGCTTTTACAGATATAATTTATATACCACTAATTTAGATATAATCGAGTATATAATATAATGTTAATACTAAATAACTAATGATTTTTTTAGAAATTGTTGTTTAAAAATTATTATTACTTCGTAAAGTTATGTCTATTTTCTTGCAGTTTTTGATCTTTTCGCCATCTACAGTCAAAAATAATAAATACTATCATCTGAAAAGTTGATGATATCAACTGAATTTAATTTGTGTGTATTAGCACCATAAGAATGTTGCGATGCCACGCGATAGCGGATCTTACGATTTCCAAAAGCCATTTTTGATCCGAATATAACGTAAAATTTTTGTGCAACCAATATTCAATCTGTTATTTAATAAAGTTTTAAAATATATTCACAATATGAATTAAATTTAAACAATTCCATATTCACACTCACGATAATCCTCAAATAAACGGGTTAAGAAGCTGTTTAACCTTTAAAAGTTCATTTGTTTAAACAATTTTCTTTTACGTGATTCAATGCATTCAATGCAACCGATCGTTATTTTGATTCATATTTTCTCTTCACCCTGTCCGAAATATTTTTTTTTTCTATTGCTATCTATCTCATTTTGTATGCTGTTGGTTCATGATATTTTTTTAATATTTGCTTGCGTTTTTGTTAAAAATTAAAGGTAAAAAAATTTTATATGTTTGTATGCAAAATAACCAAAGAATTGGAAAAAATTATATTAGTTTTTTTGTATCGTTAATGAGAGTGAATAAAATGGAATTAAATTAATGTACAGTCGGTCAAAACAAAAGAAAAAGTGAAAATTGATTTATTTGTATGGATTCATTTTTGGAATTTTTTTTTTTTTTTCTTTATTTTAAGATCAAAATTAATTACAATTTTAATAGAAAATTTTAAAATTAATTCTAATCGCAATAGCTTGCAAAGACAAGTAATGTCTGTGGGCAAGATTCGTGTATTGTTAATTTGTTTAATTAGTATTAAGAATTACATTGATTTGGTATTTATTATTTTAATATTTAACATAACATTCTAATTTAGTCAGTTAATTAACTTCATTTTATTAATTAATTCACATTCATTTTATTTTTTAAAGAAATTAACGTCCATCTTGTAGTAATATAACACCATAATTCTCGTTTTAATTGATCGGTAGTTAAGATAAAACATGTACGCGCATATAGCCGTATGAACATTAGTGTGTTCAATGATCGGCTAGAGATATAGACGATATATACGACAGATCAAAAAATTGAAGGTTTGAAAAGTACATACAAATATTAATTTTGAATTCATATTTTTTTTATTTAACAATTTATTTTAAAAAATTTACATGTATAGTTCAATTACTTCGGTCTGAAAGAAGCCAAAAGTGAAATTCTTACCCCCACTTTTCTTAGCGTTTCTCGAAGTTTTAGGACCTACTGATTCTAAAAATGCAAACACTCAACTGAAAGAGCACAACTCAATGGAAAGAGCAGAAAGGAAGATGTGTTCGACAACTGTACCGAAAGTATGTCAAAAAAATCGTCAAGTGTGTCAAAACAAGGAAATTTGCATATTTTTGCTTAAAAATCTTTCATTTTAAGTGATTACGAGTAGGAACATTGAGTTTGAAGAAATCTTGATGGTGTGGATTGGTATGTGAGACCAAAATCTAGATTATTGCATTATAAGTTTGTCAAAAAAATGTGGTCAAGTGTGTCAAAAGAAAGATTTTTATTCATTTTTTTACCCAAGTTTTTGGCAAAAAATAAAATTCATTATTTGTATGACATGAAATTTTATTATTATTATTGAGAATTATGGCATTATAAGTTTGTCAAAAAAAAGTTGTCAAGTGTGTCAAAAGAAAGATTTTTGTTTATTTTTTACCCAATTTTTTGGCTAAAATAAAATTAATTATTAGTACGACATGAAATTTTATTATTATTATTGATAATTATAAGTTAATCAAAAAAATAATGTCAAGGGTGTCAAAAGAATGATTTTCATTTATTTGTTTAGAAAAAAATAAAATAAGTTATTTGTATAAAATGAAATGTATAATGAACATGAAATTATTATTATTGAGAATTTTATTGCATTATAAGTTTGACAAAAAAATATTATCAAGTGTGGCAAAACAATAATTTCATTAATTTTTTAGATAATTTTTTGGAAAAAAAAATTAGCTATTTGTTTCCGTAAATATAATTGAGCATGGAAATTTTGAATTTGTTATAGTTTTTGAAATATTTTTGGAATTTTGGAAAAGTTTCAATTTTTGATTTTGTAAGAATTTTTGGAATATTTCTAGAATTTTAAAAAATTTAAATTTAAATTGAAAAATTAAAATTTTTGATTTTATTATAATTGTTATAATTTTGGAAAAAGTTACAATTTTTGATATTGTTATAATTTTTGCAATATTTTTAGTGTTTTGGTAAAAGTTTGAATTTTTGAATTTTTAAGAATTTTTGGAATATTATTAGGATTTAGAAAAAAATAGAATTTTGGAATTTTATATTTATTTTTATAATTTTGAAAAAAGTTTCAATTTTTGATTTTGTAAGAATTTTCGGAATATTTTTAGAATTTTGAAAAATTCTAAATTTTGATTTTATTATAATTTTTATAATTTTGGAAAAAGTTTCAATTTTTATATTGTTATAATTTTTGCAATATTTTTAGAATATTGGAAAAAGTTTGAATTTTTAAGAATTTTTGAAATATTATCAGAATTTGGAAAAAGTTTAAATATTTGATTTTATTCTAATTTTTGGAATACTTTAAGAATTTTGAAAAAAAAAATTTTTGAGTTTTATATACATATGTAGAATTTTGGAAAAAGTTTCAATTTTTGATTTTGTAAGAACTTTTGGAATATTTTTAGAATTTTGAAAAATTTTAAATTTTGGATTTTATTATAATTTTTAAAAAAGTTTCAATATTTGATATTGTTATAATTTTTGCAATATTTTTAGAATTTTAGAAAAAGTTTAAATTTTTGAATTTTTAGAATTTTCGGAATATTATTAAAATTTAGAAAAGGTTTAAATTATTGATTTTATTCTAATTCTTGGAATATTTTTAGAATTGAAAAAAAAAAAATTTTTGAATTTTATATATAATTTTAGAATTTTGAATTTTTAAAATGTTTCAATTTTTAATTCTGTAAGAATTTTTGGGATATTTTTAGAATTTTGAAAAATTTTAAATGTTTGATTTTATTGTAATTTTAAATTAAATTAAATAAAATCAAAAATTCAAACTTTTTTCAAACAAAATTCTAAAAATTATTACAGAATCAAAGATTAAATTTTTTTTCAAAAACTCTGAAAATATTGCAAATTGTAACTTTTTCCAAAATTATAGGAAAAAGTAACAATTTTTGATTTTGTTATAATTTATGCAATACTCTTAGAGTTTTTGAAAAAAGTCTTAATCTTTGATTTTGTAATAATTTTTGAAATATTTTTATAATTTTGTTCGAAAAAAGTTTGAATTTTTGATTTTATTTAATTTCAACAATATTTTTGGAATTTTGAAAGAAATATGAATTTGTGATTTTGAAATATTTTCTCGAAACGCTAAATGGAGAGGTTTTGAGTAGTTTGCTGATTGTATAATCTTTTCACTAAATTATGTTAATTTATGATCTGTTATGATTTTCCAGCAACGTATTGATGTTTCGGGTTAGTTTTGTAATACATATCTAAACAGAAATAAAAAGTACATGTACTTTAACAAAGAGTTTTATGTTTGAGATACATCGCTGCCCAAAACTAAAAATCGTGTCCTCATAAAAGTTTTTTGCCGAAAACAATATCAAAATCCTTAACCCAGACCGAAGTCTTGATATCTCAGAGCTGTAAGATTTCAGTCCCTTCAAACTTTTAACTATTTAATCAAATTAATCAATTAATTAATAAATTAATCAAATTAATCAATCAATCAATCAATCAATCAATTAATCAATAACTTAATCAAATTTTAGTCAAATGTAAATCAAGTCAATATGTAAATAAATCAGATAAATTGGCCTTTTAACTAGAATTTCAAATGGTCAAATTTATTGGCGAAAATGAACATATATTTAAATTTCAATGGTAAACAACAAAACAAATAAAACTGTGTTGTGTTGATGCACCTAAATTTTTGTGTGTTTTGATCTATTAAAAAAAGAAAAACGTGTTCTAGACCGAGTTGTGAAAACTTGACCATTTTTGATTTTCCAGAAACTTGGCATATTAGTAGTATGGACAAAATAAAAATACAACTTATTTTATAATTTTTTTAAAGTGCATAGCTACCCCAACATGCATGAAAAATAGGGTACCCCAACATGCATGAAAAATGAAAATTCTGCCAATCCGAAGTAATTTTGAAATTAAATTGCTCAAGAATGGCTATACCGATTTCAACAAACTTTTTTTTGTTTGATAGATGATTAGTTAGCCGTTTGAAAAAAAATTAATTAATATTTTTTGTAATTCTTTTTTTAATAAAAATATTAAAAAACTTTTTTAAAGATGGCGCTAGAGTCGAAGATCAATTGGAATTTAATTAGTTTGTTTCCTGAAAATAGTTCTATCTTTATTCTATAGTATGTCAAATCTACAAGGAGGCGTTAATTTTTGTTCTTGAGATATTTAATTTTAAAGATTTTTAGTACGACTAAAATTCTAATTTTTGATCATTTTTTCAAACAACTTCCATTAACAAAAAATGTTAAAATCAAATAAATTTTAACTTTTTTTTTAAATGTTGTTCTATCCTTACTTTAAAATATATCAAATTTACAAAAAGGCGTTAATTCGTGTTCTTGATATATTTAATTTTAAAGATATTTAGTCCGACTAAAATTCTAATTGTTCATTATTTTTTCGAACATTTTTTATTGTACGTTGATTTGTATGTCTACTCCGGCATTTCACTGTGAATTGGGAATTGAAAGAGAGTGCAATAAATGAAATAAATATTTTCGAATACAAATTTGTTATTTCCCGCGGAACGGAATACCAGTTATGAAAAAAATTCTCTGAGAAATCTCAATTTCTATTTCACGATGTATCGGAATAGGGTTACTGTTAATTGGGTTTTCGAAAGAATGAAGAGTTGGATCCGGAACAACCATGGGTGAGTGAAACATTTAAGTATTTTTTTTAAATGTAATAATTACAGTTGTATTGGTGTTGGTGTGATGATCTCGGTTTCTTCGGTCTTTGGAGTCGGCAGAGTCCTTTTTCTTTGTTTTGCTTATTTAATTTCGTTTACACAATCTCTTTTACGTGCATATTAGATTAGTTGTACTGACCTGGAGGATATTACTGTCCGAACACACATGGCTGAAGCTCTTCGGAATACAAGTCTGCCAGGCACGGATGCCCCCGATTGCTTCCTTCTAGTGACTCACTAGCCGGTCCAGTGGACATACAATTGTGGCAATCAAATAGTACGAAAGAACAGAAAATAAAATCGATTATTGCATGATCTCTAAGAGGCACTCTGCAAAGTTGCTAATATGGACACTGATCATATGCTGATGTCATTTACATTCAATAGACAAGCAATAAAGGCCGTGCGCTGGAATTTCGTCGCATTAAAAAAATCCGAATACGCTTAATTGATATCAAAAAATAGTGACGCAAACATAGAAGAGCGTCAGGATGTCATCTTTGTGAGGTTCCATTAAACATTCAAGAAAAGTGGTTAACGCTTCAATCAACCAATAAATCTGTAGCACAAAGAACAATCAGAAAACGAATACCGAAATCACAAAGCGACTGATTTGATAAGCATTTCCACCAAATCGTTCATAATACTAAACAAAAATTGAAAGAAAAAGGATTAACCAAGAAACCTTTGAAGCTCTCAAAATTATTATATGTGCGCCAGGATTTTTGTCCCTTACTCTTACCCAATTACAATGGACGAAGTGGAAGCCGCCATCAAACAACTGAAAAATCGAATCATGAGATCACACAACTCCTTGCAGGCTGCAATGTAATCGACGTCATTAAAAATTACGCAAAAAATGCCCCAAAACAACAACCATCCGACAACACTACCGTCATGACATCAGTAAAGTCCTTCGTAATATACACAGTTGAGAAATTTACTGTAATTTTTAATACAAGCTTTGCTATATGAGTTATGTAAAGCAAGTTATTACTAAATTGTAAAGCAAATGTTGCATTAAAACTAATTCTAACGCAAACTAAAAATTTTGGTAAAACTCTATAGGCCAATAGAATTACGGATTGTACGTGTTGTTGTCGGAAGCAGGTCAAAAACTTTTTTAATCTCTGGGGTAGGGTACTCACATAATGGACATGCCGAGTCCACTCGCCCGGCACCTGGGGACTGGAGTTATTCAACAAAGTGTGCTGGAAATTTTTTTTTGCTTCCTTGTAAGCGATATAACTCGTAAATGGTGCACTTTAGGAAACTACCTAGTGTCTTGGAAACTTTTTGTTCCTTAAATGTTTTTCTATAACTTAAATAAAAAAACAAAAGTAATTTGTTTTGTTGCAAATTTTTGCGAAAAAGTGTGTAAAAATCGATATTTTTCAATTGAATTTAGTTAATTACAAATAATTTTTAATAACGTAATTGACCCCTCTATCTTGTAGCTGAAACCTCAACAAAAAAATAAGTTTCAGAACGTTTCATTCGGCTTGATAGTTTTTGCACAATTCCATTTTGCACTTAATGCCTGAAAAAAAGTTGTTAACTTTGGGCAGGCCGCAAGGTCTGAGTTTTCATCCGATCGCAATCTGCTTGACGGGAATCGAAAGGGTGTAGTGTCAGCTTTAAATAACAATTTTGTTGCCTATTCCCATATTCAATATTAACAACAATTACAGTGGTTCAAAAAAACTACGAAAATTCCTTATTTGCAAAATTAAATTTCTTAACGAATTTTCAACTTAACGAGATGCGTTTTTAAAATTTGCAAAGTGCTTAGAAAACCTCAGATTTTAGAAAATAGACCTCTCTAACATGATTTGGAACATAATTACACATAAGTAGTTCATTACTTTTTCATTAAATTTATTTGTCATTACAATAATACTCAATTACACATCGTGTCGCTGCGTTCGTTTTACGTATACTTTACAGTACGTTTTATTTTTTCATAGAGTACGTTACTAGCAGGAGTCAGAGTAACCGATCGCGTGCTGGGTAGGCACAGACCGAGCATCTTGTGAGCACAACAGTATCATTTTGGAGGGAAATTCTCAGTTCCTGTCGATATATGGCTTACAAAATCAATGTCACAATCGCGGTTTCAAAAACAAAATGGGCCATAACTCGGTCCAAATCATGTTAGAGAGGTTTCATTTTAAATCTTCGGTTTTCTAAGGAATTTGCAAATTTTAAACCCGCATCTCGTTAAGTGAAAAATTCGTTGAGAAATTTAAATTTGCAACTAAGGAATTTTCGCGGTTTATTCAAACCACAGTAATTGTTGTTAATATTGAATATGGGCATAGGCAACAAAATTGTTATTTAAAGCTGACACTACACCCTTTCGATTCCTGTCAAGCAGATTGCGATCGGATGAAAACTCAGACCTTGCGGCCTGCCCAAAGTTAACAACTTTTTTTCAGGCATTAAGTGCAAAATGGAATTGTGCAAAAACTATCAAGCCGAATGAAATGTTCTGAAACTTGTTTTTTCGTTGAGGTTTCAGCTACAAGATAGAGGGGTCGATTATGTTATTAATAATTATTTGCAAATAACTAAATTCAATTGAAAAATATCGTTTTTTAGACATTTTTTCGCAAAAATTTGCAACAAAACAAATCTTTTTTGTTTTTTTTTTATTTTAAGTTATAGAAAAACATTTAAGGAACAAAAAAGTTCTAAAGCACCAGCATCCTTTAGTGCACCAAGGAAGCAAAAAAAATTTCCAGCACACTCGGCATGTCCATTATGTGAGTACCATACACCAGAGATTAAAAAAATTTCTGATCTGTTACCGACAACAACACGTAAGCCATATCTTTTTCCGTTATTCTTTGGGCCTACTAGCATCATAATTTATTTTTTATAGAAATGGTAGAAGTTTTAAAACAACTTGCTAAGCAAAGAGCATTAAATTTATCTTTAAAGCAAGCTTTGCATTGTTTTATAATGGAGACTTCCGTAGGACCTATATGTGTAGCAATTTGCATTACATATTTAGCTTATTTTTAACTGTGTAGGATCTCGAATTTCAGCTTAACTAGTTATGATTCTAAATAAACGGTAGCTGATTGCAAAGGATGAAGGACTCTAACATCGAATTAATTTGGATCTTTATTTTGGAACCCCTTTTTTCAATTCTGATTATTAATTAAATAAAAAACATTAAAACTCTAGTATGACGGAAAAATATTTATTACTTCGGTCTGAAAGACCTAAGTATTACATTCATGAGCTAAAAGTGAAATTCTTACCCCACTTTTTTTGGCATTTCTCGACGTTTTAGGACCTACTGATTCTAAAAAAGCAAAAAAAAAATGTATGTCTGTCTGTCGGCCGGCCGGCCGTTTGGTCGTCCGGGCGTCACAACCAACGAAATCTAGAAAACCGCTGAAGGGATTTTAAAAATTTTGGTTTCTAAAAATAGGTACACTCAATGGTAAGAACCGAAAGGGCGATATGTTCGATAACTGCACCGGAAGTGGGTCAAAAAAATCGTCAAGTGTGTCAAAACAAAGAAATAAGCATATTTTGGCTTTAAAACGTTAATTTTAAGTGATAATGAGTAGGAACAAAAGATAGACCAAAAACTAAATTATTGCATTATAAGGGGCCTTATTCCCGAACACATATTTGTCAATCGACAATATTGTTAATTTTACCAAAATGCTTAACAACTTTGTATAAAAAAGGTATTCTGTAACTCTTATTTGTGTATCCGTAGACATAAACCTACCTACTATAACAAATTATAACAGATTTTTGGTACTAGATTCGTACTTTTGACAACTAACTTTTTTAATCTTAAAAGATGCAAAATAAAATAAAAATATATTTAATAAATAAATATGTTTTAACGATATTTATATAAAAATATGATTATTTATTATTATTAAACTTAATTTTGCGTTATAAATTAATTTTTACGCCAATCGGTGAAATTTGTATAAAAAAGTCAGCACACAAAGCATAAAGCAAAATTGTGATTTTGACAGTAACTATATTGTTCTTGTCAGATTCACAATATTGTGTTGAATTTTCACCAAATTGGTGTTACATAATACGAAATTCACAATATTGTGTGAATTTACTATATTGTGATGACATTTATGTGTTCGGGAATAGGGTCCAAGTTTGTAAAAAAAATGTTGTCAAGTGTGTCAAAAGAAAGATTTTTATTTATTATTTTACCCAATTTTTTGGAAAAAAATAAAATTAATTATTTGTATAACATGAAATATATTTGTATGACATGAAATTTTAGTATTATGATAGAGAATTATGGCATTATAAGTTTGTCAAAAAAATGTTGCCAAGTGTGTCAAAAGAAAGATTTTAATTTATTTTTTCACCATTTTTTGGAAAAAGATAAAATTAATTATTTGTATGACATAAAATTTTATTATTATTATTGAGAATTATGACATTATAAGTTTGTCAAAAAAATGTTGTCAAGTGTGTCAAAAGAAGGATTTTTTTGATTTTTTTACCCAATTTTTCGGAAAAAAACAAAATTTATTATTTGTATGACATGAAATTTTATTATTATTATAGAGAATTATGGCATTATAAGTTTGTCAAAGAAATAATGTCAAGTGTGTCAATAAATGATTTCATTTATTTTTTTAGTCAATTTTTTGGAAAAAAAAATTTAGCTGTTTTTATGACGTAAATGTAATTGAAAATGAAATTGGACATGGAAATTTCTGAATTTGTTATAGTTTTTGAAATATTTTTGGAATTTTGAAAAAATTTTGTAGTTTTGGTTTTGTAAGAATTTTTCGAATATTTTTGGAATTTTGAATAATTTAAAATTTTTGATATTATTATAATTTTAATTTTTGATTTTATTATAATTTTTGCATAATTTTTAGAATTTTGGAAAAAGTTTGAATTTTTAAGAGTTTTTGAAATATTATTGGAATTTAGAAAAAGTTTAAATATTTGATTTTATTCTAATTTTTGGAATATTTTTGGAATTTTGAAAAAGTTTCAATTTTTGATTTGCTTATATCTTTTGCAATAGTTCCAGAATTATTTTAATATAAAAATAGAATTTTTGAAAAAAGTTTTAATCTTTGATTTTGTAATAATTTTTGGAATATTTTTAGAATTGTGAAAAAAGTTTGATTTTATTTAATTTTTATAATATTTTGATTTTGTAATAATTTTTGCAATATTTTTAGAATTTTGGAAAAAGTTTTAATTTTTGATTTTGTTATAATTTTTGCAATATTTTTAGAATTTTGAAAAAAAAAATAGAATTTTTTTATATATATTTTTAGAATTTTGGAAAAAGTTTCAATCTTTGATTTTGTAAGAATTTTTGGAATATTTTAGAATTTTGAAAAATTTTTAATTTTTGATTTTATTTTAATTTTTGGAATTTTGAAAAAAGTTTCAATTATTGATATTGTTATAATTTTTGCAATATTTTTAGAATTTTGGAAAAAGTTTGATTGTTTAAGAATTTTTGGAATATTTTTGGAATTTAGAAAAAGTTTAAATATTTGATTTTATTCTAATTTTTGGAATATTTTTGGAATTTTGAAAGAAGTTTCAATTTTTGATTTTGTTATAATTTTTGCAATAGTTTTAGAATTTTTGAAAAAAGTGTAATTTTTGATTTTGGAATAATTTTTGGAATAATTTTAGAATTTTGAAAAAGCTTGATTTTATTTAATTTTTACAATATTTTTGGAATTTTGAACGAAATATGAATTTGTGATTTTGTAATATTTTCTCGAAACGCTAAATGGAGAGGTTTTGAGTAGTTTGCTGATTGTATCATTTTTTCACTAAAGTATGTTAATATATGATTTGTTATACGTTTCCGGCAACGTATTGATGTTTCGTGTTAGTTTTGTAATAAATTTCTAAACAGAGGTAAGAAATACATGTACTTTAACAAAGAGTTTTATGTTTGATATACATCGCTGGCCAAAACTAAAAACAATGTCCGTATTAATAAAAGTATTTTGCCGAAAACTATATCAAAATCTCTAACCCAGACCGAAGTCTTGATATCTCAGAGCCTTGAGATTTCAGCCCCTTCATATTTGAAATAAAAATTTGGCGATTTTGTTATATTAAATTTATATTTAGGAGTTTAGTACAATTTAGTAGCTAATTGAAACCCAGTGTTACTATTCAAACTTTGAGTATTGTTTTGCATAGATATGTAGATGTATAAATTGTATAAATTTACCTTTTTTCCAACCGTACTAAAAATTGCACTTTTAATTTGGATATATTTTACAAAAAATATATAATTTGTGTATTGCACCTAGTTGTCATGGTAGCAGTCCCAAAAACTATCATCTTTGTCCTAGCACAAAAAATAAACAAATCCATATTTCTATGCAAAACAAAAATCAAAGTTTGTATAGGAAATTTATTATTATTGGCAAAAAATTGAAATGGTTGTTTGAATTAGTTTGAGATGTAAATTAATAGTATTTTAATCAATCAGTGTGTCATGAAATGGTTTATTCTCAAGCAAAAGTTTAAATTTGCGATTGAATAAAATTCATTAAACACGAATTGATTACACTATTTTATTCTCTGACAAAGAATTATGTATTATATAATATAAAATCGTTTTCTTCAACTACAACAATAAATCTTTATTATTTTAATTGATAAATCAAATTTTTATTAAAAAAACCTTGATGATAAAAAAACCCCATTCCCAACAATCAAACAAATTCAACTAAAAGAAATAAGAGAATTTAACTTAAAATTTGATTTTTGAACAAAACGTATGAAAGTTATTGTGATTATAATTTGAATATAATTTTAAAACAATCAAAACAATTTGACCAATTTGGTATGATTCCAACCAATTGAATAATGATAATTTGTTTATAGGAAAATTTTCATAAGACAATGGGTTAAGTTCATTAGGGCTTAGGCTATAGGTTAGAAAACAATACAATAATACATACTATTATTATGGAAAAAATATAAAAATATAGCTGATATAAATAAATGGAAGAGAATAAATATAATTTATTCTACAATAAAGATTTATTGTTTTAATTGAGGAAAACGTTTTTTTTATATAATACATAATTGTTTGTCAGAGAATCACGTAATAAACCATTTCATTACACACTGATCGATTAAAATACTATTTTTGTACAATATCCAATAACAAAAGTCAGACAAGTGCGAATAAAATTCGCTCGTCAAGGGTTCCGTGAATGTAAAGAAAACAATATCAAAATAATTTACATAAAGTTGTGTTGTAAAGGGTTTATATTGCCAGACCATAGACACATAAAAACTAAAAGGTTCATCGTAAATATCAATAGTTAATGTCAATCTCATCTAAATTGATCGAAATGATATAAAAAATATTACTTTAGGTTAAATGATATCCATAGCTATTTATGGTAGCTAAGGAACGACTCAATTCTGTCAAACAACGACGAAATTTAGGGGTGGAGTGGTGTTAACGCTAAAAATAGGACTTTTTTTGATAATAATTCAAAAACTGTGCATCGCAAGATTCTAAAATAATTGTAATGTTTCTTAATTTTGGTGTTCTTTCAAATGACACTCATGCGAGCCAAAAAACCTTTTTTTCACGATTCCTCACTCCTATCCCCTAAACACGTAGAATTAAAACTACTTGAGGCTTCGCTATATTTTTCGTTATTGGTTTATCAAATTTCCTATCTCTATGAATTTTTTCAAATTTTTCTGTCAATCAACGAAGAAACGTATAGGGGGGGGGGGGACCAACCTTTTGTTGCACTTTTTTGAGAATAATTCAAAAACGGTGCATCGCAAAATTCTAAAAAAACTGTATTGTTTTTTAATTTTGGTGCTCTATCAAATGACATCCCACTCATGCGGGTCAAAAAACAATTTTTCACCCTTCCCCACTCCCATCCCCTAAACACATAGAAATAAAATCACTTGAAGCTTCGCTATATTTTTCGTGTTCCATAGAATTATAGGCTCATCGCTTTACTAAAATTTTCAGTTCTTTCTATAGCAACAATTTTTTTGTGTTAGATTACATAAGTTCGACATTTGAGTCGGTGCTTGAAAAACAACGTATAATTTTAACAATATTTAAAATTAACAAAAGATCAATGTTTGACTTAAACAATAGCATATTAAACAAATATTAACCCTAAAATAATTGCAGGTTATCGAACTTACCATTCAATTAAAACTCAACATTTTCTAAAGCTATACAAGAAATTTATTAAACCAGTAATTATGAATGGATTACAAACGTGGATCTTAACACAAACTAACAAATCACATCAATCTGATTTGAACCTTGAGAATTTACGCCACCTTTTGGGCCCACTTATGGCATACAATACAATACAATATACAATAGATAGTAAAGGACCGTGATAATTTTAAAAATAAAGTTCTTTCTTTTGGATAACTGGTTATATTCACTCTAAAAGAGTTGCAAAATTAAGAATTGCTCTAAGAATCAGTACAAAGGATGACATGACTAAAAATGTACACGCCAGTCCCACTCAATATTGCTATTCGGGTTAAAAAAGCTTTATTTCACCTTACCATTCCTACCCTTTCAAAACGATTAATAAATATTTGATACACGGGGGGACGGTCTGAATTTTGAACATTTTTGATCATAACTCAAAAACTGTGCACCGCAAAATTATAAAAAAAATTGCAATGATTTTTAAATTAGGTGCTCTTTCAAATGATTTTCCATTCGCTTGGGTCAAAAAAAGTTTTTTTTTACCCTCTCTACCCTGGTGCCTTAAACACACAGAAAAATAATTATTTGAGACTTCGGTAAAATTTTCATACAAAATTTACCAAATTTCCTAGCTCTGTGAATTTTTTCAAATTTTTCTGTCAATCAGTGTCGAAACGTAGGGGAGGGAACGGTTTGAATTTTGCACTTTTTTGTCCATAACTCAAAAACTGTGTACCGCAAAATTATAAAAAAAATTGCAACAAATTTTAAATTAGGTGTTCTTTCAAATGACACCCCACTCGCTTGGGTCAAAAAAGTTTTTTTTTTACCCTCTTTACCCCGGTCCCCTAACCACTCAGAAATATAATTATTTGAGACTTCGGTATAATTTTCATACAAAATTTACCAAATTGCCTAGCTCTGTGAATTTTTTCAAATTTTTCTGTCAATCAGTGTCGAAACGTAGGGGGGGGAACGGTTTTAATTTTGCACTTTTTTGTCCATAACTCAAAAACTGTGCACCGCAAAATTCTAAAAAAAATTGCAACAAATTCCAAATTAGGTGCTCTTTCAAATGACACCCCACTCGCTTGGGTCAAAAAAATTTCCGAATTTCCGAATTTTCTAACTCTGTGAAT
The DNA here is from genome assembly GCA_963693315.1 of Diogma glabrata. Lineage (NCBI taxonomy): Eukaryota > Metazoa > Arthropoda > Insecta > Diptera > Cylindrotomidae > Diogma > Diogma glabrata. Next base: position 75,036,216 of record OY856187.1, read on the forward strand.
TTTTCCAAATTTTTCTGTCAATCAGTGTCGAAACGAAGGGGGGGGGGCGGTATGTTTTTGACAATAACTCAAAAACTGTGCATTGCAAAATTCTAAAAAAAATTGCTATGATTTCTAAATTAGGTGCTCTTTCAAATGACACCCCACTTGACCACATTTTAAATAGTGTTTTTACCCCTCCTCATTTCCACCCCCTTAATAAATCTAATTATGAGAATATGACACTTTTATATATTTTTTATTAAAACTGTACTAATTTTCTATCATTGCAAATACATTTGAAAATTTTCGATCAGTTAGGTTCGGAGCTAATCGAGTTAAGAAATCACGAAAAAAACGTCATTATTCAGAATTATACAAAAAATGGTGAGGTGTAAAATTCCAAAATAAATTTTTAAGAAATACTGAAATGAAGCCCTTTCATATGATACCCTACTTGAATCTATAAAAAAATCTATTTTCTCAAAGGTCTCACATCGAACCCCTGTAAACCAAACGAAAACCACTTTAGTTTTATTTGTATTCGTCATTTCATGTGGACAAATTAGTTTTATACACATGCCAAATTTCAAGTCCATATAGCATTTATAGTTTACGAGATAATCGATATAATGTGAAAAACTCGTTTTACTCTCACCAATAGTGTTCCGTATAAAAAACGGAACCCTAAAAACTGTCATTTTTGGTTTGGTTGAAGAAAAATGTATTTTTAAAATTAAAGGGAATAAAAGCAGTTACAAAGCCAAATATTTATGACTGTACTTATTTGATAATTATTAATTAATAATTATAATTTAATAATTATTTTATTTAAATAATTAAATGAAATAAAATAATAAACAATTAGATAAATGAAAATCAGGTTCGGATAGGGTGGCATAAAAAGTATTCTGTAGAAGGGAAAATCGATCACCCAAATCGATCTACCTCTTAACTCGAATAACAACATCCCTAAAACATTCAAAAATATTTTAGTAACATATTTCAGCTGGAATATTTTTCTGTGACAGCCTTAAAAACTTCAATATTTGATTGAAAACACATACATTGAAACACGTTATAAATCTTAGACAAAATTGTTTCTACCGACTTTCCGTTTATTGGTAGACCTTGTCTAGAAACTGAATAAAATTCACTCGTCGAAGGTTCCGTGGATGTAAACAACACAAAAACAATTGACATAAAGTTGTATTGTAAAATCTTTATATTGTCAGACCATAGGAATATAAAAAATGAATTTTTTATCGTAAATGTCAATAGAAATGTGAATTGAAAATCGATCTAACTGTTACAAAAAAAATTGTAGTTTATTGTTAGTTTTATTCAAATTCTTACCACTAAAAAAATCTGTACACAGAACTTAGCAAAATGCCACACAACCTTAGCTAATTTTCTAAAAAAATTGATTTTACAAATTTACTTTGAAAAAAACTTTGCAAAAAAGTAAACATTAAAACATCTCGGGCATAATAACACTACAAAAAAAAAATTATACTGCATACTACAAAATCATACTACAAAAAAAATCCATAACACGAAAATCAAAAAAAAATAAATATTGAACAACCGTTATTCATTGTGAGGAAAGCTCATATATTCTTGTATAATTCTTGCATGACCCAGTTTTTATGATTGATACAAGTCAAAACAAACAAAATTTGTATATAAAATTGTATTAGCTCACACAAAAATGTTTAAAGTATTGTTTATAAGTTTGTTGATCGACTTGTTGCACTTGTTGTTTTTGTGTTTGATATTAATTCCTAATATAGAGTATGAATTAAAAAAAAGCCGGTCGTTACACTAATTACTTGCAAAAAATTGTTGTCAAGAAATACACTCCATACAAGACATACATCCTACACTTAACAAACTAATGCAAATATGTTAATGTTTTCATATTCTTTTTAATTAAGCTTACTTTGTTGCCACTTTGTGGCAAACGACATTTATAAAACTTTGATATTTCTAAATTGCTCGTATTGTTATTATTAATTTCACCATATTAATTCAATCAATTTTCTTTCAGAATTTTATAAAACAATCCTCCCACTTGACAATAATACTGTATAAAGGATAAATTTAATTTAAACTTGGTAGCATTGTGGAAAAAAGTTTAAGGTTGATAGCTATAAGAAATGGATATCAAATTCGATACTATTCTCAATTTATTTGAGTTTTTCTTAAAAAATGTTGGATTAGATATATTTTCTCCAGTCAACAACAATCACGAAAATATGCCAAGATTTGTCATTACATGCTCATTTCTGATAACATATGCAGTTCTGTTTATGTATTCAGGAATACAAAATTATACGGATATGTCATTGGCATCAGTATCCGTGTGTGTTACATCAGCCGCTTCAATTTCTTTTGTTAAAATTGCTACATTAAAGTATGGAAAAAGGAATGTTTTTCGGTTGAGTGAGAATTTAAAAATGTTGTACAATGACAAAGTTGAAAATATAGAAATTGATCCAATCATTCAGAGATTTGTGGGAAAGTGCTACAAACAGTGTATGTTTATTGCAAAGTAAGTTTTGAAATTAAATAATCTGAACTATTTACATTAGCAAATTAAATGTAGTTTCGAAATTATATATAAATTTCTTTTCAGATTTGTGCGCATCTTTTACATATTAATTGGACTCACGATGTTTCATCCACTCCTCTTTGTTTTTAAGGAGTTAAAACTACCACTCCCAGTGGAACTCCCGTTTTTATCAATAAACGAAAACGTATATTACTATTTATTGAATTATGTTTATTATATTCTCAACGCTATCGCTATAGTTCACTGCTTAATAATATCAGATGGATTATTTCTTGTATTCGTTAAACATGTAACACTACAGTTTCAGATTGTCAACGAATGTTTACGAACATTTGAAACCTTTGATAATAAATTTTCAGCCAGTAAAAGAATTGATTTTATTGCAAAAACAATACAAATTCAACAAAACGCAATCGAGTAAGTGTAACTTTTCTATAATTTCGAACTTTATATTTGAATATTTCCTTGCCTGTTTTCCGACTGATTAAATTAGAGTTTACACTTTTATTTTATTTGACACTTTTTACAAACCAAATTTGTTCAATTCACAAGTTAAAATTTATATTTCCTTTTTCTTTCCCACTTCGCCTGGAAATAAAAATTAAAATTACAATGTTTTGCCAACAACGATTTTTTATTTATTCAACCTATAGCTTGTAATTCACGCCAATTCTTCAGCTTCCTAAACTTTTAAAAGTATTCTTCTGGAAGATCCTTTCAACATTTCATCAAATACAGTATTCAATTTACAGGCAATTTAAATTTCACAAAATCCAGTGATCTATTTTCAGTTCTCAGCAATTTTCTTAAAATATGATGCTCATGAATCAATGCAATGAAAAGTGTCTTGAATTGAGTTACGGCAATTAATTGATAAATCTTTTGTTGAGTTAATTCAGCTTTCGTTTGTCATATCAAAGGTTGATGTCTCTTAATTTCATATATTTTTTTAACAATAAAATTACATTCAAAACACAGAAACACAGATTAAATATATTAAAAGTGTATAAGTGGGTAAGCAATACTTTAATTTAAAACAATTTTCAGTTAATCAAAACAATTCTTTTTAATGATACAATATAACAATGGAACTTTTTTAATTAAAGAAAAACGAGAAGTTTTTATATTTTCGGAAAAATTGGAATGAAATTTGGAAAAACAAACTTTATTTAAAAAAAGAAAAACCAGAACTCTATATAAAACTGTTTTTTTTTTTATAATTTTTAACGATAAAAAAAATCGCTTGCTACAATTAAAATTTTGAAAACATTTTTTTTAACTTAAATGTTCGCCACAAATCCATGCAGTGCAAGAAAATTAGTCCTTTTACTTTTCATTATTAACAAAAATTAATACATTATAATATTAATTTTATATTTATATTCCAGACTCCTTGATATCTTAAACAAGATATTTTCAGTGCTAATTCTATGCCAATTTTCTACAAATTTGCTTATGCTTTGTTTTGCCAGCTTTATGGTATCATCCAAAGATGATCTTGATTTTCAATCAGCAGTACCCGGTTTAATGATAGCAATGTTTCAAGTTTTTGTTTATAGTTTTTTCGGAAATCGCATTAAAGAACATCATTTTAAAACTAGTGTCTCAGCGTATTGCACAAAATGGTATGAGCTGCCAGTCAAGGAACAGAAGTTAATTTTGCTGATAATAAAATATGCACAGAGCAATATTGCACTAACGGCAGGAGGTTTTATCGATTGTTCATTCGATAGTTTTTTGCTGGTAAGTTATAATAACAGAGAAACCGGGGTATTAAATTAAATTATTTCTTTTTAATTTATAGATTGTAAAAACCAGTTTTTCATATTATACAGTGTTGAAGTCGATTAACGAATGAATAATTATTTTTTAAAACATTAATCCTTCTATACAAACCACCCACTTTCAACCTCACAACGTTCAACTGATCTGGAACCATTTGAATTAGTGATCTAAAATTGTTTGTTAATGTATCATCAAAATATTTCGATTACTACACATTTTAAATGAAGTAAAAACGCTTTTTAAACGTATTACGTCCGAGCTAGAATAAACAAATCAATGAGCTACGCACATATGAATCTCAAATTTTAGTATAAACGCAACGAATAGTAAGTTTCGTATTTACTCTAATACTATATATGCATACCATGTACCATCAAAACAAAAATAAATTTATCAAATTATCTACTGAAACAGACACTGCCGCTAGGGAGTTAGCTAAAGTCTTACTTTTTGGCCTAACAGCAAAAGTAACGTCTAGCGACAGCAAAAGTAACGCCATTTTTATTTTATATTACGGAGGCTGTAAAGTAGCATTTGTTATTTGTTAGTTTGCTATTTTTTCAAACATATGTATTGTATAACTATGACCACAAAAAATAAGTTGATTCTCATTGGATTATGATATTTTGAATTATTGTTTGTTACTATGACAACAAAACATAACAAACTTTCATTGGATAATGAAATTTGGAATTATAGTATAACTATGACTACAAAATAACAACTATTTCAATTGGATTATGAAATTTTGAAAAGGCTGCTTTGATAAAAAAATTTTATTCATACAAATTTAAATGTTTTTTTCTCTTATTTAGAAGTAATTATGACGATACAAATTCAAATTTATAAAAAGTTTGATGTATTAATTTCATATTTATAAAAAATTTAAACGTTTGCCGAAAAAATAGTGTATTCAATTCGGAGCTAAAGTGACTTTTTGTGTTTTGTCTATAATTGTCAAACTATAGACTCAACACAAAAAGTATCACTTTAGCTCCTAATTAAATAATGTACTATTATAGTAAATAAAACATTTGTATTGTATATAAAAATCAAATTCAAATCAAGTAGACATTGAACTACATCGTTATTTTTTTAACTAGGACAAAAAAATTATGGATTTTCGGACGAGTAAGAATGTTACGATGCCATGCGATAGGGGATCTTACGAGTTCCAAAATTCAAAATTTGGTCCGACCGAATTGAACATAAAATGTTTGTGCACTTATTATACAATCTGTTATTTAATAAAATTTTATAATATATTCACAATATGAATTAAATTTAATCAAGCAACTATTTCAATTTTTTTGTCAAATAATAATTAATTCCATATTCCATAGCTTCAATTTTTGGTAATTGCATAAAATTTAGATAAGCTTACTTTTTATCCACCACTAACGACTAACGACTCAGGCTACAAATAACGACTATCCTCGACTAACGACTAACGACAAATTCTTCTTCGGGCTGAAACTGACAATACCATTAATACATAAATAACTCTTTTGGATCTGTTACCATGACAACTAGATACATATATAGCATAAACTGTCAATTTTGGCCTTATAGGAAAAAATAATTTTGAAAATTAAAGGGAATAAAAGCAGTAACAAAGACAAAAACATCAAAACAGTATTTTTTTAATAATCAATAATTAACTCATTGCAATCTCATAATTTTTTTATATTTAAATAATTATATGAAATAAGATAAATATTAATTGGATAAATTAAAATAAACGACAATTAAATAACAAATGACGGATACCATATTTTTTTTTTTTTTTTAAATAAAATGTGTTGTGTAATAGGGTTTAGAATATGTGTCACAACAACACATAAATACCTTTTAAGACCTAGGTTTAGACCTGGGTCCCACAGAAACTGGCGTTCTAAGGTGTAGATTAACGCTTTTTTTAAACATCTGCGGGTTGAAGCCACCTGAGACTAAGTGTTCCGGTAAACTATTCCATTTGTACGCAGTTCGGACAAAGAAGTCTCTCTGCGATCTGCCAGTATGACAGCGCGGGATCTTTACCGTGTCACCGGTTGCGGCAGCCGACTGCCGAGTAGAACGGGGGTAAGAATAAGTTTGAGGCATGATGCCGCTGATTTCATCTGAGCACTGTTGATGACATTTTATGTAAAAAACAACGAGGTCAGCAACAGTGCGACGATGTTGTAGGGAATCAAGTTTTGATGTCAAAGTTCGATCACCCACAATTCGTATAGCCCGCTTTTGAACAGAGTCCAAGAGGGCCAAGATGGAAACAGAGGCAGCACCCCAGACTTGACAGCAGTACTCCATACAGGGACGAATATAGGACTTATAAACATGGAGCAATTGGTATGGAGTGAAAAAAATTTTGCATCTATTTAGGAGGCCGAGTTTTTTAGACGCGCTTTTTGCCATCGCCATTACATGATCGTTCCAGAGTAGGTCATTTGAAACTGTGACACCCAATAAACGAATGTTTTTACATTCACCTATTGGTTCATCACACATACTAAATAAAATATCTTTGGGGAACTCGGTCTTTAATCTGGAAACAATCAACAGCTGTGTTTTGGTAGAGTTGAAATTGACAAGGTTTTGGTCACCCCAGTCGGCGTCTTTATTCTGGTCTTTGTTCACGTTTATGGCAGCGTCTTTCCGGGCAGGATTAATTCGTTCGTGCATTTTACCTTTTGAAGGAAGGGGCTCGAACGACTTGTACAGAGTACTATCATCTGCAAAACTAGTTATTGGGTTGCTGGTGATTTTCAACAATTCGTTGATATAAATCAAAAATAGGGTTGGGGACAATACTGAGCCTTGAGGTACACCAGCGCTAATTAGTTTAGACTCCGAAGAAAATCCGTCTAAGGTTACCGAAATGTATCGGTTGGATAGAAAATTTTGAATCAGTTTCACAACATTGAGATAAAAACCGTACGCAACGAGCTTGTTGATTAAGTTATATAGGGGTGTTTTAGATACACAGCTTGTTCTATACGGATTTAAATTGATCAATTAGTAAATCCCTAGCTTATATAAATTAGAAAGAAGAAATAGAAAATAAATGCAATATAAAAAAATTTGCTTTTGTCACTAAATTGAGTAAAGATGTATTTTTTTCAAAAGAACTTTAAGAATCAGCAATAAAAATTTTAATGTAACGATCGACAAAATTCATGTAACTACCGAAGCAGATGAAACCGCATGGAGGGATCAGTTTTTATTGTTTTGAAAATTGTTTGATCTACGGGTATGACAACCCCGCGTACTCCAGTCCCTGCTATTGACATACAAGTTAACGTGAGATATCACATACCACTGGCAATAGCAGTGAGATATCACTAGCCAAAGTGACATCTTAGGGGTGGTGGCGGATGAACTGTATTTAGTCAATCCTCAATCTTAGCTGTGAAATAATCCTTGATGATGAGACGCTATTGCTTTCTTGAAGATACGAGCCTTCATATAACTATGTGTGGGCTTTAATCTTCAAGAAAGACGGTGCGTCACAGGATCAAGGAACATGCAACCGGCTGGATTATTGGCAACTACATTTTTGTTTTGTTTCAGCAAATTTTTGAAAAAATTTGCTACACCCAGAGAAATCAATTCATCTATTATTCCGTTAGCGTATAATTCATACAAATATTATGTGTGAAATTCAACCCTTCCTAGCATTGGAACAGTTTATACTTTTAATGCATGTTTTATTCCTATTTTGATAAACACTCGTTATTCCGAATAAAGTATAAATGCTACAAAAAGCTAAAGATATAATATGCATAAGGTTGCATGATTTAAAACACAGTATGATTATTAGGAATAATAAATTTATGAACGAATGACATAAATCATTCCTTTTTAGTGATCGTTCAATAAAATTTATTTTAAAATTTAGTATATTTATTTTAATTTACTAATTAATCCACAAGACCACTTCACACAAATGTTTTACGGAGAATAAATATTCTATGTAGAAAATTTCTATTGGTTTTTTTAAATCACAAGTCAAAACATGTTTGTCATCATAACAGTACAATCAGGTAATATTAGGGATAAATTATGTATATTATATTAATCTTTGTTGGCGAATTAACGTTATATTTTTATTTCAATTGTCTTTATTTTCTGAATAGTATGTTATTAATGAAAATCATGATTTTTGTATTATAAAGAATTTTTCCTTACGCATGTAACAACCAGTGTAATGTAAGTTAAATACAACAGTAGGAATAAAATGATCATTTCTGTCATATAAAATGATTATGAGGAATAATTGAATTTATTATTAATTTTATGTTATTCCTATACAAGTATTCCTATGATATGTATAATAAGTGATTATGCTTTTCTCTGGGTGTATTTACTTATTAATTTACTTTTATTTTCTCTATTCTATCATAAAATATTGGCCTATGTCATATTTTGTCGGTGATAGGATTTTTTGTTTAGTTATCCATTCTTTACCAAAAAAATATAAAAAAACAAAAAAAGAAAGATTTACGTCCATTAACACCTTTGAACATATGTTGTTGTGGAACCTTGGTCTTAAAAGGTTTTTATGTGTTATTGTGACACACATTATAATTCCTACTACACAACACATTTTATTTAAAAAAAAAAAAGATAATATTAAATACCTGTTCTACCTAAAACTCATAGAAGCCATCAATAACTGCTGCGGCACGATATAAAAATTGTTGCAGGTATCATTGATGCTCAAATTGGTAAAAGTGCAGAACTTAAAACACATATAAGCGCTAACAGTTTGCAGATTACCAGTAACACTAACGGGTTTCACACAGTTGAGCTGGCTATGATGTATTATTTAAATATTTCTAGAACTTTCTTCCCTCACGATAATTCTCAAAGAAACGTGTTACGAAGCTGTTTAACCAGTAAAAGTCCTTCTCTAAACATCTTTCTTCTACGCGATTTCATTGCATTGCACTCAACACAACTGATCGTCTTTTTGATTCATATTTTTTTTTTCTTCACCCTGTCCGGAATGTTATTTTTTTTTTAAATTACTGTCTCATTTTGTATGCTGTTGGTTCATGATATTTTCTTATTATTTACTTGGGTTTTTTGGTATTTGGGGAACAGTGCTTGAACACACTTCACCGTTAAAGTTGTAATTAATTAAAAAAGTTTTATATGTGTGTAAGCAAAATAAACAAAGAATTGGAAAAAAATATATTTGCTTTTTTGTATCGTTAATGAGAGTGAGTAAAATGGAATTAAATTAATGCACAGTCGGTCAAAAAAAAGAAAAAGTGAACATTGATTCATTTGTATGGATTCATTTTTGGAATTAATTTGGTCCATTAATTGACGATTCATTTTATTTTTTAAAGAAATTAACATCCATCTTGTTGTAATATAACATAATTCTCATTTTAATTGATCGGTAGTTAAGATAAAAAACAAAAAACGAAAATGAATTGATATTTTTTATTTAACAAATTATTTAAACAAAAATTTACATGTATAGTTCAATTTTAAAGTTCCATTTAGAATAATTTAATGGAGTGTTAGTAAAATTAAATCAAATTTTAGTCAAATGTGTAGTGATATGTAAATAAATCAGATAAATTGGCCTTTTAACAAGAATTTCAAATGGTCAAATTTATGGGCGAGAATGAATGTATTAGTTAAATTTCAATTGTAAACAACAAAAAAAATAAAACTGTTGTGTTATGCACCTAAATTTTTGTGTGTTTTGATCTGTTAAAAGTGGAATCTCAAGAAAAACAAGATTTCAATCAAAATTCAATATACAGTTCAACATATGATTCTTGCTTGTGATTATTTTGGATAATTTGAGTGGATTCTTTTTTTTGTACGTTATCTGCACGTAGTGGTTTTTTAAGGTTATTGCATTGAGAAAAATAAAACTTGTCGTCGTCTTTATTGTTTTTTTTAAAGTATAACGAGCCATCAGCAAATTCAACCATTGTCGACATTATTTTTGTTACATCAGTTATTATATTTCTAACAAATTTAACAATTTTATTACGTCATTTAATATATTACCAACAACTTAAAAAATTGTAGACAATCTTTGTAGTTACATCATTTAATATATTTCTAATATATTCATCGTACGCTTAAGTTTGTGAAGATGATTTGTACATCTATTCCGGCATTTCCCTGTGAATTGGGAATTGAAAGAAAGTGCAATAAATGAAATAAATATTTTCTAATACAAATTTGATATTTCGCGCGGAACGGAATACTAGTTATTAAAAAAATTCTATAATTTATTTCTCAATTCCTATTTCACGATGTATCGGAATAGGGCTACTGTAAATTTGTTTTTCGAAGGAATGAAGAGTTGGATCCGGAACAATCATGGGTGATTGAAACATTTAAGTATTTTTTTTAAATGTAATAATTGCAGTTGTATTGGTGTTGGTGTGATGATCTCGGTTTCTTCGTTCTTTGGAGTCGGCAGAGTCCTTTTTCTTTGTTTTGTTTATTCAATTGCGTTTACACAGTCTCTTTTACGGGCATATTAAATTATTTGTACTGACCTGGAGGATATTACTGTTCGAACACATATGGCTTAAGCTCGTCGGATTACAACTCTGCGAGGCACGCAATCCCTTGATTGCTTCCTTTTAGTGACTCACTAGCAGGTCCAGTGGTCATACAATTGTGGCAATCAAATGGTACGAAAGAACAGAAAATAAAATCGATCATTACATGATCGAGACACTCTGCAAAGTTGCTAATATGGACACTGATCATATGCTGATGTCATTTACATTCAATAGAAAAACAATAAAGGCCGTGCGCTGGATTCTGGAATGTCGTCGCATTAATCCGAATACGCTTAATTTATATCAGAAAATAGTGACGCAAACATAGAAGAGCGTCAGGATGTCATCTTTCTGAGATTCCATTAAACATGCAAGAAAAGTGGTAAACGCTTCAATCAACCAATAAATCTGTAGCACAAAGAACAATCAGAAAACGAATACCGAAATCACAAAGCGACTGATTTGATGAGCATTTCCACCAAATCGTTCATAATACTAAACAAAAATTGAAAGAAGAAGGATTAACAAAGAAACCTTTGAAGCTCTCAAACTTATTAACTTATCCCTTACCCTTATCCAATTACCAATAAAAGAAGTGGAAGTCGCCATCAAACAACTGAAAAATTGAGTCATGAGATCACACAACTCCTTGTAGGCTGCAATGTAATTGACGTCAATAAATAAAAGTCGATTAGGTGGTTTGAAAATTATGAAAAAAAATGCCCCAAAACAACAATCATCTGGTGTCCGTCGGAGAGTACATTCCAAACAACACTACCGTGATGACATCAGTAAAGTCCTTCGTGATATAGGATCTCGAATTTCAGCTTAACTACTCATGATTCTAAATAAATGGTAGCTGATTGCAAAGGATGAAGGACTCTAACATCGAATTAATTTAGACTTTTTAGATTAGTTAAACAAAAACCAATAAAACTCTAGTATGATGGAAAACATTTATTTTTTATTTAGTTTTTAAGAGAATTTTGTTCTATTTTTCATTTGTTTATTCCGAGATCTCGACACTTTTTTGAGAACTTTATTTATATATGTTATAAAGTTATAATGCGAAGAAAAAAAATGTTAAAAGCCAAAGTTATTATATTACTTCGGTCTGAAAGACCTAATTACTTCGGTCTGAAAGACCTAAGTATTACATTCATGAGCCCAAAGTGTAATTCTTACCCCCACTTTTTTGGCATTTCTCGACGTTTTAGGACCTACTGATTCTAAAAAAGCAAAAAAAAAAATGTGTGTTTGTCTGTCGGCCGGCCGTCACAACCGACGAAATCTAGAAAACCGCTGAACGGATTTCAAAAATATTTTTTTCTAAAAATAGGTTTACTCAATTAGAAGAACCGACATGACGATGTGTTTGATAACTGTACCGGAAGGGTGTCAAAAAAATCGTCAAGCGTGTCAAAACAAGGAAATTTGCATATTTTTTGCTTAAAAAACGTTCATTTTAAGTGATTACGAGTAGGAACATTGAATTTGGAGAAATCTTGATGGTCGGGATTGGTATGTGAGACCGAAATCTAGATTATTGCATTATAAGTTTGTCAAAAAAATGTGGTCAAGTGTGTCAAAAGAAAGATTTTTATTTATTTTTTTACCCAATTTTTTGGAAAAAAAAAATAAAATTAATTGTTTGTTTGAAATGAAGTTTTATTATTATTATTGAGAATTATGGCATTATAAGTTTGTCAAAAAAATGTTGTCAAGTGTGTCAAAAGATTTTTATATAGTTTTTTACCTAATTTTTGGAAAAAAAAATAAAATTGTTTGTTTGAAATGAAATTTTATTATGATTATTGAGAATTATGGCATTATAAGTTTGTCAAAAAATGTTGTCAAGTGTGACAAAAGAAAGGTTTTTATTTATTTTTTACCCTATTTTCTTAGAAAAAAATAAAATTAATAGTTCGTATGACATGATATTTTATTATTATTATAGAGAATTATGGCATTATAAGTTTGTCAAAAAATAATGTCAAGTGTGTCAAAAAATGATTTCATTTAATTTTTTAGCCAATTTTTTGGGAAAAAAATGTAGCTCTTTTTATGACGTAAATGTAATTTAAAATGAAATTGGACATGGAAATTTTTGAATTTGTTATAGTTTTTGAAATATTTTTGGAATTTTGAAAAAGTTTGTATTTTTGATTTTGTAATAATTTTTGCAATATTTTTAGAATTTTGGAAAAAGTTTTAATTTTTGATTTTGTAAGAATTTTTGGAATATTTTTAGAATTTTGAAAAATTTTCAATTTTTGATTTTATTATAATTTTTGGAATTTTGAAAAAGTTTGATTTTATTTAATTTAACAATATTTTTGGAATTTTGATTATATTTTTCTGGCAACGTATTGATGTTTCGTGTTAGTTTTGTAATAAATTTCTAAACAGAGATAAGAAATACTTGTACTTTAATAAAGAGTTATGTTTGATATACATCGCTGCCCAAAACTAAAAACCATGTCCTCATAAAAGTTTTTTGCCGAAAACTATATTAAAATCTTTAACCCAGACCGAAGTCTTGATATCTCAGAGCTGTGAGATTTCAGCCCCTCCATATTTTCATTTTATTTTTGTGATTTTTGTGAAATGAGGCAATAAATCGTCTAATCGTCTAATTTTTATAAAAACATAGTATATATACATACACTTCGGGAAAAAGCATGTCATCACCCTTAGTAATACGCAGCCCTCACGCTTCGCTCTTGGGCTCAAATACATCTTGAGAGAAAAACATGCACTTCGCTCCATCGGTGCAGTATAATCTACTATTAGTTTATATCTAATTTAATTATCTTCAATTAAATTATATTAAAAATAAATACTCTGAATAATTAATTTAATTTCTAATATTGTCAACTTTATACATATTACAGTCAGACAAAATTATAATAGTGATTTGCATTTTCTTCAAAAAACAAACGCTCAACTCTAACTTTCCATAAAACGTTTATCAAAAGAAGAAAATTCGAGCAACAATAAAACAAAGGAACTAATTTTAAGTGTAAAAGCGTTAAAGGAAAAAAATTTAATGAAAATTAATTAATTTATGCTAATTTCTTTTCTTGTAAATAAAAAATTCCCCAAAAAAAAAACACAAAAACATGTACATTTATTTCCTGGAGGATAAAATTAAAATTTAAAAGAAAATATTTTTCTCCCCATAAAATTATGAAAATCATAAAACTTTATAGTTTTTATATTTAATTATTTCTTTTTTTTTGTTCAATTTTTAATTAAAAATAAAACCTTAAAAATTTTTTTTATAAAAAAACTTTTCTGTTACAACGAACAAAAAATGTGAATTAGAACTTTTAAGTTCAAATATGTTGCAAAAAAAACAAACGTTGCATTTTGTTGCTCTATATAGATAAATAAAACAGGTGTTTTTATGTTCTTTGTTTTTTTTCCTCGCTATTTCAATTAATGTTGAAATTTGTTTTAATAACAATTTCGTGGTGTTTTTATTTTAATTATTTATATATTTTGCTTTTATAGTTTTAAGAGTTGTAGAATATAAAAGTGTGTGAAATGAGATCTTTTGAGATAGGTGTTGGAAAAAAGAAATTTCAAAACGAAAAAGGATTGTGGTATTTGGCTTCTAACGATTATGAAATTGAAAACGAGTAAAATAGATCCAATGGAGTTATGTAGGAGTATCGAATTCTAAATGTTTCGCTTTCTAATGGTATAAAGAGATGGGACTTAAACTAAGAAACCCTAGTTCGATTCCCAGGCAGATCAAAGTGTGTAAAACGATGAGACGCAATATTAGACGCTCACAATACATATATTTTATTATTGAAACTATTTTAATTATTTTAATTGTAAAATCCAAATTCACTCAAAATATTTTTAATAAATTATTTTTATTTAAAATAATCTTTACAACATGTTTCGAAATTCCAAATTTCATCGACAGGTATTTTCGTACAATACCTATCGATGAAATTTTGAAACATGTTGTAAAGATGATTTTAAATTAAATTAAATTATTAAAACTATTTTGATAGAATTTGGATTTTACAATTAAAATATTACGTCTCACTCAAGTCGCTCCGGAGAAAGTGTTACTTTAACTAGGAATCGCCTAGTGGCCGGAATTCAGTCAGTGTAAATAGAAATTGTAAATAGGTCTCCCAATAAAATAACTACAACACACTACTTCATACTTTGATTTATTGATACAATTGATTTTGAGTTGTGAAACATAAAACTCTAAAAAACAAAATTATCGAAAAAAAAACTCAAAAAAAAACATCTGATGAAAAATGTGATCTACACCGGTGAAAAAGTCGAAATTTGATCTTGACCATTTTTGATTTTTCTGAAACTTGGCATACAAGTATATCAAATTTACATCAAAATATATCAAATTTACAAAGAGGCGTTGTTAATTCGTGTTCTTAAGATATTTAATTTTAAAGATCTTTAGTCCGACTAAAATTCGAGTTTTTTCTCATTTTTTCGAACTGCAGTGGTTAAAATTTTAATTGATAAAAATTGTTCGATAAAATAATGAACAATTAGAATTTTAGTCGGACTAAAAATCTTTAAAATTAAATGTCTAACGAACACGAATTAATGTCTCTTTGTAAATTTGATATATTTTAAAGTAAGGATAAAACTATTTTTTTTTTAAAAGTTAAATTTTAATTGAAGTACAAAATTTTTTGTTAATGGAAGTTGTTTGAAAAAATTATGGAAAATTAGAATTTTTAGTCTCACTAAAATCTTTAAAATTATATTTCTCAAGAAATATTTTAGAGTAAGGATAGAACTTAATTAAATTCTAATTGATCTTCGACCCTAGCTCGAGTAGTGCTCGACAGTTCACTACAATGTTGGCCTTCGAGTTCAAGGATTGTCTTGGGCTTGTTCACATATACCCGCTCTTTCAAATAACTCCAAAGAAAATAGTCGGGTGCTGACAAATCTGGTGATTTCCAAATTTCTAAACATTATTTTCTCTCCAAAAATTTGTCTTAAAAGTGACATAGTGTCTCGGGCAGTGTGGGCAGTGGCTCCATCCTGTTGAAACCATATCTCAGGTCTGTTTTCAAGTGCAGGACGTAAAAAATGTTTTATCATAAACCTACACCGTTCTCCATTTACGGTTACAGCACTTTCATTTTCATGTTCGAAGAAGTAAGGCCCAATAATATTTTCAGATGTAATGTCAAACCATACTGTACACCTTATGGTGTAAATGGCTCTTGGATTTTCAGAGCCCCAGAAGCCACAGTTCTGCTTATTAACAAAGCCATTCAATGAAAATGAGCTTCATCACTCATAATCAGATTTTCAATAAAGTTGATTTCATTTCTGAAATGGCCAACTGTGGAAATTTAACTGCAAAAGTTAGACGTTGCTGATGATCTGCGGGTTTTAATTATTGCACCAATTGCACCTTATATGGGAATAACAGTAAATCTTTTGCGTCGTATTGACGTACGTGCCATTCCTAGCTGAGCAGAACGCCTTCTGGTAGATGTTTCATTAACACTTTGCTCTACAGGTTGAATATTTTACGCAGTGCGAATGTGGTCTATCTGTTCGAGGCAAATCTCTTACGGTGCCATGTTGGTGGTGACGATGAACTAAGCAATGAATCATCGCTTCAGAGGATGAAATTCTAACGTTAAAATGTCCGACGGTATGCGTAAAAATAATCTGATTTAAATAATAAAATTCTATTATTCTGGTTCTTTGTTCAGTTGTGAATCTCTTTATTATTTATTCTCCAGGTTTTATTTATATAATCTGAAAAAAAAAAAAGAAATAAAAAATATACAAACGAAAAAGTTATTAAATTTTTAAACCACCCCATGGTGACTTTTGGCCCACCCTGTAGATTAGAAATAAACTATAAATAATCGTATTAAGAAAATTTGTTTAATCATAGCAGACGAGCTTCATTTAAAATTTGTGAATGAGTTTGTATGAATTTTTTTGTTATAAACTGTTACCATTAGACGAGGGTAGAAGCCTTTAAAAATAATAAAAAGTAAAAAAAAGTAATAGTAGGATGAAACCCATTGGAAAAGGAGGAGAATATTATAAAAATGAAAGGAAAAATAGTTTACGGGCGATCTGAGGTCGGGAAGGGGAAGGGGTGAGTTTTTAAGGGTAAAAAACGGTTTATCTCGATTTCCGGCAAAACTAAAAGTCCTATGGAAAAAAAGCTACATGGCAAGTTGTAGGTAATAAAAAGATCTAAAACTTTTGTATCGACACTTTTTTCACATAACCTCAAAATTTATGCGAAAAATTCAAAAAATCAAGTTTTTGGTTTTTTATTTTTATCTTTTACAAAAATTTTTTTTTTTTCACGAAATTTGGTGAAAACTTACCTTTTTATGTCCCAAATACGCTGTAATTTATTTGATTTGAAATTTTTATTTGTTCACCTTATTTTGAATTAATATCGAAAAAGCACCCTAATTTTCAATCGAAAATTCACCCGTCAAAATATCAGCTTTTTTCAAAAAGTTGGTATGCTTTCTGTTCGTTGAAATCTCTACTTTCCGATGGTGAAAAAAAAAATATATTACTATAGTAAATCTTCTCAGAAAATGCAAAAAATGAATTGAGTTTTCGATTCAAAAAACCATAGTTTTTGGATTTTCATTTTTATCTTTTACAAAAAAATTTTTTTTTTTTCACAAAATTTGGTGAAAACTTACCTTTTTATGTCCCAAATACGCTGTAATTTATTTGATTTGAAATATTTATTTTTTCACCTTATTTTGAATTAATATCGAAAAAGCACCCTAATTTTCAATCGAAAATTCAATTCATTTTTTGCATTTTCTGAGAAGGTTTACTATAGTAATATATTTTTTTTTCACCATCGGAAAGTAGAGATTTCAACGAACAGAAAGCATACCAACTTTTTGAAAAAAGCTGATATTTTGACGGGTGAATTTTCGATTGAAAATTAGGGTGCTCTTTCGATATTAATTCAAAATAAGGTGACCAAATAAAAATTTCAAATCAAATAAATTACAGCGTATTTGTGACATAAAAAGGTAAGTTTTCACCAAATTTCATGAAAAAAAAAAAATTTTGTAAAAGATAAAAATAAAAAACCAAAAACTTGGTTTTTTGAATTTTTCACATAAATTTTGAGGTTACGTGAAAAAAGTGTCGATACAAAAGTTTTAGATCTTTTTATTACCTACAACTTTGCCCTGAAACTTTTTTCCATAGGACTTTTAGTTTTGCCGGAAATCGAGATAAACCGTTTTTTACCCTTAAAAACTCACCCCTTCCCCTTCCCGATCTCAGATCGCCCTTAAATTATTTTTCCTTTCATTTTTATAATATTCTCCTCCTTTTCTAATGGGTTTCATCCTACTATTATTTTTTTGTTTTCAAAAATTATCGACCCTGGTCTACATGGTATTAGCTTTGGTTGTTATGTATTTATTGTTTCTTAACAAAGCATGCTGTTTATACATTTTTAGAAAAACCATAAAATTTAAAAATTTAAAATTTAATTTAAAATAATTTGAAAAATAATTTGAAAAATTTTGAATTTTGTTTTGTTGACGTCTTTTTTATAAACTATACTATACCATGGTAACGTATCATTTTTGTTTGTCATTTGGTTTTTCATAAGAATGATATCCATAAATTTTTTGGAATGTCATAAAAGTCAATTGTAATTACATATTTGAATTGGGCAACCAAATATATGCAAAATAAAAAACGAGTATATTTGATGTATATTTCATGGAAATATAGTTGTGACTGTAACTACAGTTCCGATAGTTCCAACTAGGAACTATTAATTTCATTAACAGGGCAGTGTGCAATTAGTGGAGATCACCTTAATACAATACGATGTAAAAGAGATGTTACATTTATTTAAAAAACACAAATGGAAAATAAATTTTTTTTTGGTTGTCAAAAAATACTGTTCCTTGATATATAAAATTTTGATAGCCATGCTTTTTTGTAACAATATAAAGTTTAATTGTAACTCGCTCTAAAAGAATTTATTTGTTTTTGTAACGCCTCGCCATATTAATAAAATTTGCAAACAAACTTATTAGCTGAATTTCAAGGTAGAAATTTAAGACAAAAAGTCATTGCTATTGTTTTATTGTAAGGTGAAAACAAGATTATTTACAAGCTATCAAGTAGAAGAATACCATCTCTGTATCGTACGCCTGACTGCGTTATTTAATTGACAATAAACCGAAAAGGCAATTCTTATCACTTATATTATACACAAATATTAAACTGTCAAACATATATGTTATCACACCGTTGTAGGTGTGATGTAGAAAAAAATTTCTGCATTAAATATTCTGCAAATGTTTAAACAGTTTATATAGTGAATGCCGCAGTAGTGTAATTTAAATAAACTAGTTTTGGTTGTCCTAGACATAATTGTAGAAAGTTGCATGAACATGATGCTTTATCTTTCAATTTAAAATATAAATTTGATATGGCCAAGCTTGTATTTATTAAAATTTGATAACTTTAACATGACAACCGTTGTTATGATAATTTTGAATTGTTCATTATATCATTACGCACTAGTGTGTAATAAAATATAACGTTGCCTAGGTGCTGCCGGGGTGATTTCATCATAATGAATAAACAATAATAAAGTGCATTTGTTGTTTTATGACATTTATCATAGTTTGCTAATTATTTTAAAACACGTTTTTATGACTAAGATTTGAATTAATAAGACTCTTGTGTGTAAACCACTAACAATGACCAAGATGGTCTACACAAGACTTGGGTAATATCTGCAACAACCTATAATTCTTAACTTCTTTCGACGATTCATACCATCATTACAGGTGTAACAAAGAAGATGAGCAAATACAAAAAAAATTAAAATCACAAAGAAATGAAAAAAGATTTTTCACTTCTCTCATTATTTTTCTTTATACTTTGTTTTCGTTTTTTTATTGTTGTACTTAGTTTTTCACTTTTCCTGTTGTTAATGGAATTTCTTTCTCATTCTTATTTTTATTATTATTATTTAAGTTTATTTTTGTATATTTTAATAGGAAATAATCTGTCAAGAAAACTGAAAAATAATATGAATGATGAGTTTTCATTGAAGAAGGAAGCTCATTTTAGAAGGAAGTTGTTAAGGAGTTTTTTAAAGGTTTTGTGAAAAAGAAAATTAATTGTGGAACGAAGAAAAAAAACAGTTTGAAGAAACCGAAAAATTATTTTGTGTGTTATGTGAAGGGGATTTAATGTTTGTATTTCGTCAAACGATATTTTATTTAAAGTGTTTATTTTTTATTATGTTAAATAAGTTTTATGAAATACGTGGTACTGACTGCTATGAATTAAATTGGGTTCAATTTAATATTTCGAATGTTGCGTCTTCAAGTTTTGTTTTTGAAGACCTCCTACACTTGCCAAAATTTATATAATAATGGTGCAAAAGATATCAAACTGCTTAAGCTCATCAATTGAAGCTTATATACATAAATGAAATTATTTATAGTGAATGGATAGAAAAGAATATTTTTAAAAATTAATATGCTTCTAATTGTGAAGTTTCGAGCGCAACATGACTCTATACGTAGGTTGAAATGTAAATTAAGGTTAATAACTATCTTAATGAAAACAAGCGCACACAATATCACAAACGTCCTTTCAAATCAAATGACTGTACATTTTCTCCGTTTCATATCGATTTATTTCAATAGGTTTTCAGTTTAGTTTTTTATAGACAAATATTCTCAAAACAGGGTAACAGTCAAAAAAGTTTCGACTCTGTTACAAACAGTTAAATGTGTATAAAAATAATAATAAATAAATTGAATATCCCAGAAGAATATACTTAGTTATTATTCTTAAAACTTGTGTAGTTTTTATTTTTACATATAAACAAATTTTTTCGCTTTTATAGTCGAGCATTTATTCATACTTGATGATACGCTGCTATACAAAAAATTCAGTCTCAATTTGCTTTTTTGTGTTGCATATAAATATATAATATATGGAACAACATATATTGTAATTTTTTTATAACCCTTAAGGCAACAACAAACATTTTCCCTTTTGTCAATAACATATACAGTTATATCAATAACTAAAAACAGCAGACATTAATGTTGGAATATGTTTACGCTAGAAACTCATCGATAACAATGGCACAACAATGTTACCTTATATTGTTTTAAAAATTGTTATAATATAAATCAAAACAATTGACAACAATGAGATAATTCAACTATTTTGGATTCTTTCATTGTTGTCAACTGTTTTTAAATGTGCCTTGTGACTCGCGTAGGCCAGATATAAGCGTCTGTGTAGTTAATTTAAACGAACACATACCAAATTCCCCATAAATCGTTATTGCCCAAACATTGTTGGACGTTTCCAAAGAAAGCTCTAACGACAAGATGTCACATATGTTGTATTGTTCCCTGAATTTCTAAGGTTGGAACAAAATACCAAAACAAAGTAGCAAAGCACAAAGTACAGTAGTTGTTTTAGAGAAATCAAAAGGTGTTTGGATGTATTTACCACACCGAAAAAAAAACGTTGGTAGAATCAACTACAAAGCTTGTTTGATTTTGCGTCTAATATGAACGTGGTTATTTTAACCAATATGCTACATTGGTTTATTTATTTTAAAAAACAATTTAAATTAAATTGGTTTATTTATTTTAAAAAACAATTTAAATTATTTTAAAAATCAATTTATTTTAAAAAACGTAACAATTTTCATCATTTAAATCAACAACGGCGTGATCAATTTTGTGTTCAAACAATCACAAATCAAAGTTGATTTAAGTAGTTTGTTCATGTTTTTGTTTGAGAATTATGGTGTTTGTTAAAATAAAAAACAAAGAGAAACAAAATTCGTTTAATGATAATAATAATAAACAAAAGAATAGAAAGATAAAAAAATTTTTATACATTCTAACATTTTAGGAAATAATTTACATGCGTTTAATTGAATTGAATAATTTTAATATTATCTGCACATAGAATTATGTGCGAAAGAAATTTTTTTGTGAATATAATATCAACAATCTTGTTAAATGCCCATTTAATTCATGTTAAATGCCCATTTCTTGCCCATTCCATAATTAATTTTAGTGAGTTAAAAAAATTATTATATTTTTTTAATATTTTATATTTGTCTTGTTTCATGTCGATTTGTCGATATTTTAACTTAATTTTTCATAATAATGAGAAAATTATGGAAAATTAGTATTATTTTCTAAACATAATTCAAATATTTAAATTTTCTGATTTCTGAATTTTAATCTTTTAAATTGTATCATTAAAAAATGGCGAAAAAATGGAGGCATCCTTTACAAACAAAATCACACTCATACATTTCCTATTTAGAACGTAAATATACGAACGCTATCTTTATGCACAAAAATATTGGTCGGGGTTGATGCGAAATACATACTTCTAATATAAAAAATTTCAAATATTATATTTACGAAAAAAACGAACCCATACAAATAGTGATAGCAGCAAAAACAAAACAAAGATGTACCAAACCAATAGATTTAATACGGTGTATTGCTTGATTTTATCACAAACGTATTCAATATTACTATTTTTAGTCTAATTTTAATTTACCACGTTTGTAGTCTATTGAAAATTAAATCAACGGCATCGTTGTTCGAAAATGAAATCATAGTTGACTCAACTACAAACATGGTTAAATCAAATATGTTTGTGATACTTATAAAAAAATATATCAACAACGCTTAAATTGTTAATTTAAATACGAAGCGTTGGTTGATTCAATCACAAACGTATTTAATTCCCCAATTTTTACTTAATGCTCGATTAACAATGCAACATGTTTGAATCAACCAAGATTTTTTCTTTCGGTGCAATAACTTTTTTATATTGCTTCTAAATTAACTGAAAACGGAGAAAAGGGAAAACCAGAAACACTGTGTGTCGTAGTCCTCTCCCCTCTCCCATCTTTGTTAAATTTGGTCCACTAGGTAACGAGAGATTAGAGTTATTAAGACTCATTATGTTTGGCAGACTCTTCTCCGTTTGTTTCATTTTTTTTCCAAAACCTTCAAACTAAGCTTATGTCCAAAGCTTATGTACCGAGTTGCAACAAAATAATGAGAAAAACAAATTGTATTGTAACATTTGTATTTTTTGCATTTTTGTCGCACATGTCGGCCGGCAGACGGATGGTTATTTTGTCTTGCTTATTTATACTAGTTATGACCAAAAACCGAAACCAAGAATCCGATACGCACTATGAGATGAGCACAATATTGGCTAAAATGGGAGACAATCGTCATCGCGCACATTCGTCAATACGTTTTTAAACGCTTTTTTCTCATTATCAAAATCCACTATAAATAAATATAGTTACTCTCTAAATAGTCAATTTATTTCTGAAACTTGGTATTATTTCGTTTTAATAGTGGCGACGAGGAAGAATCATTTGCAAATAAATATTTATCAAAACATAAATCAAATTTTTACTACAAGTCTCAAGTTTGGTATCTCGTTCTATCTATGTTCAAAGTTTAATTTTGGCTTTAAAGCATAAAAAAAATACTTTTTAAGATTAAAGCAAAAAGATAATTTTTTATGAAATTTGGCTGTTGTGATGGTTAACATATTTATCCAATCTTTTAAATTCACATTTGAGTCAAATCACAAAGGAAACTTGATTTAATAAATATTTTCAAAACTATTTCGGGTATTCTAAAAATATGGATACTGTTTCACGATGTTCTAAACATTTTCAAAATTGGTGACATTGGTGTTTTGGATTCCTAATATTTGTGATCATATGGGATTGTATAGGATAAAATTTGAATGCTCTACCGACTGCGCTAGCCGGACCCGACAGTATATAAGGAAAATGCGAGAGAATCTTCGGACAATAGGAAACAGAATGAAAACTAGAGGAAAGCGTGTGTTTCGAATGGTATATTTCGTGTCGATGGGAAATAACGTCCTCCAGTTCGTAGGACGCGTTACCAAATAAACTGATAACTTTAGCCTTGTCAAAATTTGACGTCAATTCGGCACTAAGTTGCTTTATAGGAAACAATGTCACCAGGAACAAAAGCACGTTTCCGGGAACGTGTTTTGCACAAAGACTTCAGCGGTCAGCTTTTTAAATCGGGAGCGAATTTTAAATAATTTATTTAGACGATCAAGGGTTTCCCGCTCTCCAGTAGGACGTACCATGAGCGATCGTGGGTATCAAAGGAGGCATAATAGGAAGGACAACCTAAATTTTGATGAAAAGAACATTGAAGACCACAAGCAGTTTCGCTAAGATGAGTCCCACCGAAGATGGTTTTCGGTCAAGGATGCACGGAGTCTAGAGTAAAGGTATGGTGAACCCCATATCTTGAAAGAAAGTTTGTTTAGGCACAATTTAGAGCTAAACTGCGACCCATTGTCTGAGGCTTTTGTGGCGTGACAACCGACAGTATGGTTTCTATCAGTTTACAGATAGGCCGTAAAGGAAACAGAAACGTGAGATGGTCTAAGACAATCAAAATTGATATATGACTTTATTAGTTCGGAAATTAGGACCGATTATATCAATGTATAATCTTTGGCCGAGTTTTCAGGGACGCTATAATGGGAGCACGTAGCACAATGCTAGGAGCTTTGACAGTATTACAGATGTTACAGTAAGAAATATAGAATTTATTTTGTGTGGCCATCCGGGGCCAAATTTCAAATCAAAGTAAATGCTATAGGGTTTTTACAACTTCACTCCACCGTTTGGTCGTTAACTCTTCGAGGATCCATAATTTCCAAGTTGCAGTTTCTCGTTTAACACCACTCTTAAAAAAATCGCCAACATAATTTTTTTTGTATCAAATTAGTACAATAATGAATGGAAAATAAAAAACCTTTGACGGGCTTCCCGGAAGTGTCAAATGTACTTCGACATATTTTAAATACTTGTGTTTTTGCAAACAAGTGGATTGAGAAGTTTTTTATGTCAAAAAACGCTTTAGTATATTACTATAGGTAATGAGAAGGCGCAATTCAAGTTCGACTGACACAGAATATCTTGTCCATTTCTTATTTCATGATTTTCAACTATACAGCATACATTATTGTACTATTGTCACAAATCTTGTCGAATTTTATATAAACTGAAAAGGAGACCAAAAGCTCCACCAGTGTATGTTTTCGTTGTGTATAAACAAAATTGATGACTAGTTGTATGTAAAAAAAACTTCATGTATTGACTAATTTTGATTTCATGATATCACGAGAGATTCCCTATAGCATATTATTTCAACGAAAAAAAATTGAACAAAAGTACCGACAAAAGTTTGCAAAATAGACAAATGAAGAAACAGAAGCAGTTGAAACCATAACGTTTGTTTTGCGCTACCCTGTGAAATTACCTGTTTTACCTTCATAAATTAACTCAAATGAATTTATTATTTCTTGTTTATTACATAATTTTCTTAATCTTAATTCCTAAAATTTATGTAATATTTGTTTATTTTGTAAAACTTGTTTATTTTCCTTTAACAACTAACTCGAGGTTTCTTGATATTAAACGAAAATTAACTGAAATAACAAAATGTTTCATTTATATAGGAGGGAATTTGTTTCATTTTATTCGTTTGTTTTTAATTTCTTTCTTTAATGGATACATGACAAAAATTAGACGTTAAACTGAAACATATAAAATTAGAGGGGTGAGTTATTATGAAGGATAAACGAAAGAGTTAACTTATGAGTATAACCAAATAACCAAAGAAAATTTGCATCACAAATCGCGACTATTGAATATTATGTAACTTTTTTCTATAAAAGGTAAAAGGATAATTCATAAAAAAATTTGTGTAGAAGCTGAAGTAAGTTGGTTTGTGTCACCTAAAACACATATAAAATAGTATATACTGACAAACTGAAAATGGAGGTATGGATACGCGCTAGGCTCAAACAGCATAACGTTCAGCGCTTTCACTAGCGATATAAAAGATATCTCAGACTCTCTTTTATCACTTTTTTTGAAAGAAACAAAAGTTGCTATACTTATCTGGTCTAACAACCAAGGGTTAGTGACAATATATTACATGTATATTTCATGATTTCAGTCTTTCTTCGCTTATTCAGAATCTCTTAACATAAAGAAAATTTTAATAAATATTTGTAATCCACACATTTCATGGGCAACTAGTTTGCACATTTTTCTAAATGTGAATTTTCTTTAACAGCTACACCTTCCCTAAGTCATTTAAATAAAATTAAGCTTCCAAGTATGTTTTGCTTCAATCTTTCTATTTAACAGAACAACAACACATGTTTAATCAAAAGCAAAAATCATTTAGGTTACAAAAATATTTGAAAAAAATACTTAAACGGAACTAACAATATAAACAGTAAAAACATCAGCCAACATCAAGCCCCAACTTTCAACCACTTCAATATCCCCTCAAAAACTTGGAAGGAAAACAAAAATAAAATTATTTTATGTCAAATCTCAAAAGAATTTTAAAATTTTTATAGAAAATACAAAGCTAAAAATAACATAACCACACAAAAAATAATCATAACTTTTTATGTTTATGTTAAGTTCAGTGTTTGTCATAGGTATATATAGAAAAAGCTTTTATTTTGAAAGAATAGCACCCTGAATAGGTGCTGAATAGAAATTGAAGTTTTATTATAAATAAGAAAATTAGAAAAATGTGGAACTGGTTTGAGTTGAGTCTATATTATGTAGAAAATCGTATAAGATATTAATGCAGTTTTATACAAACAGGTCAAATTAAATATAATTTGTTTATTTTCTGTAGTATAAAGCGCTTTAGTGGTTGTAATGATTTAGTTACAGATTATGGCATCATCGGTAAAATGGTTGCCTATACAAAATCTATGCCTTGATTCGATTTTATAAGCATATTCCAAACGTTATATTATACCTTTTCGGTCATACTTTGGTAAAATACAGCAGAATGTAAAAAACATAAGGCTTTAGCATTTCTATTGCTCAGAGAATATTCGCTCCCTAAGGCACCCTGTGAACAATTTTGCATAAAATCATCTTCCTAATTATCGCTGTTTTTAAAACAATATTTCTAATGCCGTCTACATCTAACGTATTATTTAAAAATGATCTAAGCACTGCATTTAGGATCATTTCGATAATGATCGCCAAAATTGGACTAATATCAATCTGCAGCACGCAGATAAAAGTTTACGAGGTGTTGAAAAATACCTGACATTCATTATATTTTAGCACACTAAGCAACTGTGTTAAAATCATTTAGTTTGGTTAGTTAAATTTTGTATGCACTCATATGCTATTCTGCTCTGAGCTAGAGGAACAAGCTGCTCGTAATGGTAGCAATTATTTTCCCGCAATTAGTGCCAGCATTTTCCTGAAATCATTGTGGTCACGATATAGCAGTTTGCTACGAAGGTGTGGTCACCGTAAAAATTAATTTGTCCGGAAAACTTTTTTTTTGCATGAATCAACGCGATTAATACAGTTTATTGTCTTTTTATTCATATCTTTCTCAACCCTGTTTGCAATTATTTCGTCTTCATCGATTTCTGTCTCATTATGATATGTTGTTGATTCATAGTCTTTTTTGTTGTTGTTTGTACTCAAACAAAATGGTTTATTATTTGAAATAAAAGTTTCTTAAAAATCTAATTTAATGTTTTTGCGATAATCAAATTTTGTTTGGACTATATTTTTTTTTCATAACTTAATTCAAAATAAAATACATAGTCAAATTTAGTTTAGTTAGCTAATTTTTTTTTAATTAGCCACATTAATTTAAATAAAACAAAATTAGAAAAATCTTATATATTAATACGCTAAAAAAAACTTTCTGGAGCCTAAGGCTTTTTTATTCGAATTTTGATTAATTTCAAATTTTCACTGCTAACTGATATTAGTGTAACTAAGGTCTTCAAGATTTTTCGGATTTTTCGGATCATAAATAAAAAAGCTATAGACGAATTAAAATGTATTTTTGAATCCAACTGCCTGCCATCAAATCAAATCAAATGGATCAAATGGAATCGTCCAAGTCTTTTCTTTTATATTTTCTTTTCAATTTATGCATTGATTTAGGAGAGTATAGACGTTATTTTTCTTTGTTTTTTATCTTATACATATATTAATAAGTTGAATGTTGTGAATGAATGATAATGGTATGAGTGAGTTTATGCATTGATTTAGTTAGTATTTTATATTTTCTTTTCAAATTTCAATTTGTGAATGAATGATAATGGTATGAGTGAGTTTATGCATTGATTTAGTTAGTATTTTATATTTTCTTTTCAAATTTCAATTTAGTGCTAAAATTTTGTGGATGTTTACAGATATTTTAATTTTTTTATTTATATTTTTGATTTAAGCTTTGAATTTTAAAGATGTTTTGATCGTGAGATATTTGTTATGTAGAAGTTAACACTTATAGTCAAACTTGATGATGTGTTGTCTAAATATAAAATTGATTGTAATGTGTGTGTTTGGTATGATAGTTTGAGATCGCAAATAATTTGGAATTTTAAATATGTGAACGGCAGTTGATTGTTAGAATTTTTAATATATATATATATATTGTTTGTGAATGAAATAGGATAAAAAATTGATTATTGATTGTTGTTTTTTTTTCAGCGACAATTCAACTGTGACCAAGTGATGTGCTAAAATTTTGTGGATGTTTACAGATATTTTAATTGTTTTATTTATACTAGGAGGGCCCGGCGTGCTTCGCTACGCTTATAAATAAAGTTTTTGGGTAGACATTTTGTTGACGTAGAAGCAATGATTTCAAAAAGTGGTAATGCGAAATGCTAGCATATAATTTTTAATTTTTCTTTTTAAATATATGAATGAAAAATAATCAGAACTCTAGCTGATCAGTTCGGATATATGACAAACTAGCGATCAAATAAGTTTTCAAGTAAGCTTATTTGATCTCTAACTTATTTGATCGCTAATTTTTCATATAACCGAACTGATCAGCTAGAGTTCTGATTTTTTTTCATTCATATATTTAAAAAGAAAAATTAAAAATTATATGCTAGCATTTCTCATTACCACTTTTTGAAATCATTACTTCTACGTAGTGTTTCCAATTATCCGTGATTTTAACTATCCGGATATCGAATAGTATGTTAAGTAATTATCCGGATATCCGGATAATAATCCGGATAGTGGATTTAAATAAAAACAATATGTAGTTTTAAAAAATAAAAATTAGTTAATCATTTATTTTCATCTGAAAAATAATATTTTAAAAATGCAAGAGCGTTTAACATTGGAAACTGCAACCGATTTCTAGTTTTCGTTAAGAAGATACTAGTAACCGAAAAGAATCTTTCACTTTCGTTCGAAGTAGGTTGAATGGTCTTCAAAGCATCAAACAGCTTTTCTAGGTAAGGAGTGAGTGTTTTATTTATGCTTTTATAAATTAAATTCCTTGTCCAGTGAAGAATAATTATTTTAACGATTAACTTTACTATGTATTTTCGATTGGTGAAATCGTATTTCCGGAAACAAACTTTTTATTAACGTTTTTGCATAACTGATAGCTTATGATTTAGAAATATAAATAAAATCGTCAAACTTATTATTTTGGAATAGTGTTGAATTCTGCACCAACATCATTAATGAAACCAGCTCAACATTTCTCGTTTTGTTAATAGACTGCCTTAATGTGATTAACTTTAAATGTTTTCAAATGACAAAAAATTGAATCCTAAATTATGACACGGCAAAAAACTGTTTTTTATTTGTAAATAAATTACATATAAAGTTGATTTTCTTGGGTTATAGCCTTGTTTTAAAAATTTATAAATAATAACAAATCATTAATATAGATTAATAAATTTTATTATTATAAATGTTTTAACATGTTTCGATGTCATTTACAAAACGTCATCATCAGAACTGAAATTCAATAAAATAAAATACACAATCTAGAAACATTGAATATAACAACAATAGCTTACCAAAAAAAAATAAATAAATAGAAGTTAAAAAAAAATATTTTTTTAAAAAAAGTTTAGTAAAACTAATTATCGAAAAAAAGTTCAACATACAGAAAACGAATCCTTTGTAATAATTGAAATAAAACAAAATAATAATCATAGAATACTAAATATGAATAAATCAAAAAAATAAAATGTGATGATATACAATTTTGATAGACAGGTTGGTTTTACGTTATTATATGAAAGGTCAGCGAAAAAAGAAGAAATTTAATTAGATTTGTTTTATTGTTATTGTAAAATAGTAAATTAGTATTATACTAAGTAACGATGAGAACATTAATTAAAACGTTTCATTAAAATAACTAAAAATTATTATTTTAAGACAACAAATGATCATATGAATTTTTTAAATAATCAGAATCTGTTTGTTTATTAATCGAATTTTATGTCTTGGGAAAAAGATAAACGCATAGATAACACATTAGGCAAACACCTTCGTACATATAATGGTACAACTGCTAAAATGTATGGTTCAACTAAAGTACATAAACCAGGTTTTCCATTAAGACCTATAGTTTGCTCTATTGGTACGCCAATATATAACCTTTCTGCATTTTGTAGTAACATTTTAAAACCTAGTATAGGCAATACATCAACGTTTGTAGGGAATTCTGAAAACCTTATAAACAAGATTAAAAATATTATAATACCCACTGATCATGTTTTGTTATCATTGGACGTTGTGTCATTATTTACGAATGTAGATAGCCATCTTGTGCTTAAATTGGTAAGTGAAAAGTGGTCAGTAATTAAAAATAATAGTGGTACAAAACTAACAAAATTACAATTTATTGAAGCTTTGAAGTTAGTTCTTAATAGTTGTGAATTCAAATTTAATAATAAAACTTACAAACAAATTTTTGGCTCCCCAATGGGATCACCTGTTAGTCCTATGGTAGCCAATTTAGTAATGGAACATATTGAAGATAATGTCCTTGAAACGTTAGATTTTAAGCCGATTTTCTTTTTTAGATATATTGATGACATCGTTACTGCAATACCACTAGACAAAGTCCAATACTTTTTAGATAAATTTAATTCTTTTTATAATAGAATACAGTTTACAGTTGAACATGAAGTAAACAAAACATTGCCCTTTTTAGATATTAGGATTATCCATAATGATGACGGTTCTTTGATTACAGACTGGTACCATAAAGATTCATGGTCGAGACGCTATCTTAATTTTGATTCGTGGCTTCCGTTCTCATACAAAATTAATACTATTTCTATTCTCACACAAAAAATTATAAAATTGTCTAATGATAATTTCCATCAAAAAAATTTCGATCTTTTAACAAAAACCCTACTCCATAATAACTATCCAATACATCTTATTAATAAAACTATTAGACAGACTAAATTTAAATTGTCACAACAAGATAACAATATTAATCAACAAGATAATGTTACAACTATCAATAATGAAATCACTCCTGTTAATAACATTAAATTCGTATCTGTTCCATATATAAAAGATTTACACGGTAAAATTAAAAATTTATTACAAAACTATAATATTAAAACAGTAGGTAGACCTTGTTCTAATTTAGGTGATACAATTTTTTCAAAATTAAAAGATAGAGATCCGGTCGAATTACAGTCTAACGTAATTTACCAAGTAACTTGTGATTGTGGTGTCAATTATACAGGACAAACAAAACAACTTCTTAAAAATAGGATTTACCAACATTCCCATGACGCAAGATATCAAAATTGTAATGTTACTCCTAACGCTCAAGTTATTTCTTCACATAGTGCTCTTTCACGTCACCTTAATAATCATAATCATTCTATAAACTTGTCGAATGTAAAAATTCTACATAAAGAATCAAACTTCCGTAAACGTAGCATCATTTCTGACGCCCTTTTCTGATTGCTACGCCCTTTTTAATTTGGTTTATTTTGGTCTATATTTAAAAAAATTCTAATTGAAGCCGTATTTTTCATTTATTAAAGGCTATCTATAAACTAAAAATAAACCAAATTAAAAAGGGTCGAGTCAAAATGTCGCAAAATTTTGCTGAACTTGACTGAAATTGCTTTTTAAAAAGTTCATTTAATAATAAAATATTTGATATTTAACATAAAAAAAAATCTGAATCTAAAAATCGCCATTTTTATAATTTTCCTTCAGAACAAAAAAAACTGATTCCCGACAGTCGTATGCACAACGAATTTTATCTCTAAAACAAAAAATGACGCTAATCCTAAACTTTCACAAGTTGTTAGATATAAAATAAGCTTCAATTTAGTTTAAAAAAAAAAAAGGCTATGCCATCTTTTTTTCAATTACACCATTTTTTTCTTATGTTACACCGTTAAAAATTATTTCAAAAAATTAACAGTGTACATTTATAAAAACTTTGTTCTAATACCTATTCAACGACATATCATTTATGAAAATCGATTGAGTAGTTTTTCTACAATCGCTCGTCAAAATGCACTCACATCACAAAATAACAAAAATTGAGGGGCACCCTGTGAAGACCCCTGGTCGAAAAAAAAAATTCTAAGAGAACTAGGATTTTTTATTTATCAAAGACTATCTATAAACAAAAAATAATCAAAATTAAAAGGGGTCAAGTCAAAACGTTGTTGAATCTTCGTGAAATTGCTCATATGAAAAAATTAAATTACTAACTCAATTCTTGCTTGTTTAGGAAATATTCAAGGTAGGTTTAGATATGCGACTTTCTTTGTGTCACACGTTTTTTTAGCCAATCAGAAATTAGCATTTTATATTCACCACAAGTCTTGTGGTGAAGTCGAGAGATGGTTAAACTTTATCTTTTTAGTCACAGTCACACTAAATTTTGACAGATAAACATTGTAATAGATATTGTTATAAATTATTTTAATAGATATTGTCTACGTGTCGTGTAGATATTGTTTTAATAGAAAATCAATTTTGATGGAGAGAGACCTAAAGAGACCTAAAGACCTAAAATATAAACTGATTATATAATATAAATAAATTGAAGTATAATATTTAATAAATATAAAAATTGAATTATATAGAATCAAAACAAAACCTAAAAATAAGACAACATTTAAAATTTATACTCTATATTGCAACAACGGATGAGAGACCCTTTCGTCAAGGTTGACAGGTGTAAGAACAATTTGTATTTTACTTTCTGTCAAAAGTTTCTAGAGCTTGTCAATACTGAGGAGAAACGTCTTTCAATCGGTTGTAGCAACCTTAGAGTTTTCGAACCAATGTAAAACTGATATGTAACCTTTGGCGATATGGGTTGAAAAATTACCCCAGCCAAATAAAAAATTTAAATAATAAAAAAAAAAAAAAAAAAAAAAAAATTTTGATGGATATTGTTTTAAAAATATTTTTCAATAATTCAATGTAAGTATTAACATGTTATTGTTTATTTTGGATATTATTTGATAAAAATATTGTTTATCAAATATGGTAGCTAAAAATAAGGTTATGTTTGACAATATTAACTAATTTATATTTGTTTTGTAGAATGAATGAAGAAACGGAAAAACCTGTAAGAGCCGTGGGAAAAAGAAAAGTGTTGGGCTTCGACGAAAACTTTCGAACGACATAAGTCTAGAAATAGGTATACCATGTAAGTTTATAGACATAAGTTTCTATATAACTTTAACTATATAATTGATTGAAACTTTTAGCTGAAGAATGCCAAAAAAATGGAAACGGCTGAGATTTCGATACAGCGAAATGAACAAAAAACCCAAAAGTGGTAGTGCCGCAAAACATTATGAAAAAAACCAAACATTCATAACATCAATGGCATTTGTTAAGCCATTTGTAGAAGAAAGTCCAAGGTATGATATCCGTTCAGTTCAGACGGATTATTATTATTATAATAATTTTGAAAACATTTTAGTCTGCTGGGAAGTAGTTTTTTTATAGAAGAAGCAGGCCCTTCAAACACGTTGGATTGCGAAACTATTCCTATTGAAGATGAAGAAATAGAATTTGCATGTCCATCAACGGGATCAGCTTTACCTCCCAAAAAACGTTTAGAAAAAGGTAAGGTTTCACCAAAACATTTATGTTTATCGAAAGTGTTTTGTAATAGGAATTACAATATTTTTTTCTAACCTCTAAATAATATTTTTACTTTACAGGTAACAAAACTGACATCAGTGAAATTATCAATCTTTTAAAAGATCCCGTAAAGCCAGACTCTGTCGATTTATTTTGTATGAGTCTGGCAGAAGATTTAAAAAAACTGGATCTAAATGAACAGTGGATGATGCGTTTTAAGATAACGAAAATGATGTTGGATGCATCATGTCTTCATAATCCACAATTTTTATCTTCACCTACCTAATTGTTTTGACTTAAAAACTATCATTAACATAAATATTGAATATTTTGTATTGTGATGAATTTATTAGTGTGCAATCAGTTTGTAGATAGACTGCACTGCCACTTTTCTGTTTTTTGTTTTGTTCGCTGTATCGAATTCTCAGCAATTTTTATTTGTATTTTTGGAAAAAAATATATTGAAGCTATTGAAGTAAAACTTTGTTTACTTTTTTGTGATTTCTTGTCACCGATTAAAATAATTTAATTGAAATTTATTTATTAATAATAAAAAACTACATTTTAAGAATTATAAGCTCTATTGTTCTGCCATGGTAGAACATCTACGTCATTAAAAAAATCCATGAAATTATTCCTTATAGTGACAGCATTCGCAGAAGCATTGTTGGCACCAATTCGGCCAATGCGTTGCAGAGGTTCATCATTTGATGTTTCTTGACGCCATCTTTCTTCTGTAATTTCTCCGTTGGGATGTACAACATCTGCATACCCAGATGGACAGTATGAAGAGTTATTCTTTTTATTCCAGTTATGCAAACAAACAGTTGCTTTTATAAACTTAACAACGTTTTCTCTTTTAGCATTTATAGGTCTTCTGAAAACTCGCCATTTTGCTGATAATATCCCTAAGGTATTTTCAATAACCCGCCTTCCTCTTGATAATCTATAATTAAATATCGATTCTCGGTGTGGTAGTCCGGCCGAAGAATTTCTTCTAGGGAATGTTCTTATTAGATGCTTAACTAATGGAAAAGCTTCGTCTCCGAAGATGACATATGGCACGCTTACAGTGCTGTTTGGTGAAAATTTATCCGGTATTTAGAATATTACTATTTTTACCAAAAACTGTACTTCTAAATATGCCGCTATCACTGAATCTTCCTGAAGTTTCTATATCTACAACTAAAAAGTTCTAATCAGCATCATGAAGAGCCGTCAGAACAACACTGTGCGATGACTTATAATTGTAGCATGTGCTTCCAGCATTATGAAAAGCCTTAAAAAAAGAATAGTTTTACATTTAAAAGGATTTTATTTTACAATTACCTGAATTGTGCAATGTTTGCCATCAATAGCACCAATGCAGTTTGGGAAATTCCACTTTTCATAAAATCCTCTCAATAGATTTCCATTTAGATTCTGTTAATGCATCAAAAGCCGAGCTATAAAGAGAATTCCATATGGCCTCGCAAGGTTCAGCAATAATGTTACTTGCCGATGCTTCTAATATACGATAATCGTATGCAAGAGACTTCATCATATCACCAGATGCTAAATATCTAGGAAAAAATTGTAACAATCAAAAAGGTGAAATGATATACCTATAATAATTTATTTGATAGGTTCACTTCAACGTTAATGAAAGTCTCGCCCCTGCAGATATTGGCTCACAGGCCAAATGTAGCTTTTCTATGCTGTTTTTTACTTTACGTAGCAATTTGTCAAACAAATCTATAGGCATTCGGTGATAATTAAAAAATTTATTGCTTTCATACAGCCTCATTTCGGCAACCAAATTATTGTAGTGTCCCTGCTCATTTCTTTTTAAAAGAAGTTGGTTGACCCCACTTCTTTTACGTTTTTTATTATTTACGTCGGTTATAACCACCACTATTGACATTGCCTTCTGGCCCTTTCTGTTGGCCACATTTTGACACAGTACACAAAATTCCTTTTGACGTCTAAAAAATTTTTGACAGGATTTTTTAGCGTGGGTGACAGCAAAAAAGTCACATAGTTAAATCGATTAAAAAAAAAGTCTCAGGTTTCACCTCAAGTGACACAAAACAAGTCGCATATCTAAATCTACCTTTATAATTTTTATCATAAAATTTAGCGTGGTTTCATTAAATTTTAATGAGTGAATTCGAAGGAAAAGAAAACTAATTGTTTGTTTTGTCATTGAGGTTTAAACTAATTGATATATAAAAAAATTGTACTACCCCGCATGAGGGGATCAGTTTTTATTGTTTTGAAAAAAAAAATTATTTTTGATCTACGG
This sequence comes from Diogma glabrata, assembly GCA_963693315.1. Lineage (NCBI taxonomy): Eukaryota > Metazoa > Arthropoda > Insecta > Diptera > Cylindrotomidae > Diogma > Diogma glabrata. The sequence continues at coordinate 75,072,437 of OY856187.1, forward strand.
GTGTGTCAACCCCGCGTAGACATATGAGCTAACGTGAGATATCACATACCACTGGCAAAAGCAGTGAGATATCACAAGCCATGGTGACATCTTAGGGGTGGTGGCGGATGAACTGTATTCAGTCAACGGTACCACCCTCAATCTTAGCTGTCAAATAATCCTTGATGATGAGACGCTTATGCTTCCTTGAGGAAACAAGCCTTTATATAACTATGTGTAGGCTTTAATCAGTAAGAAAGACAGTGCGTCACAGGATCAAGGAATATGCAACCGACTGGATTATTGGCAACTACATTTTTGTTTTGTTTCAGCAAATTTTTGTAAACATTTGCTATTTATTACTTTTTAATTTACTTTAATTTTCTCTATTCTGTCATAAAATGCCTGTGCCATATTTTGTCAGTGATAGAATTTTTTGTTTAGTTATCCATTCTTTACAAAAAATATAAAAAACAAAAAAAGAAATATTTACGTCCGTCAACACCTTTGAACGGCTGGGACCTTGGTCAGAAAACGTTTTTATGTGTTATTGTGACACATATTGTAATTCCTGCTACACAACACATTTAAAATCCCACGCTGTCATACTGGCAGATCGCAGAAAGACTTCTTTGTCTGAACTGCATTCAAATGGAATAGTTTGCCGGAATCCTTAGTCTCAGGTGACTTCAACCCGCAGAGGTTTAAAAAAAGCGTTCATCATGACCTTAGAACGCCAGTTGTTGTGGGACCTAGGTCTAAACCTAGGTCTTAAGAGGTATTTATGTGTTGTTGTGACACATACTGTAAACCCTATAACACAACACATTTATTCAAAAAAAAAATGTAAACGTGTTTTTTTTTTTTTAAAACCAAAAACTAGTAGGATAAATAACCGTAGAACCGGACTGCTGTTAAACCCTCAAAAAAAACATCAATTATTTATCGTTCTTTGAATGATAAATTTTGCTTCCACTCGGTGACATTAATTTTAGGTTATGGTAAAGAAGATAAATGAAAACAGAACTGTGCAGGGTATAATTAAAAAAAGAAAAAAAAATTATAAAACTAGATTTGTCGAAGATACAAATAGAAAAAAAGAGATTAAATATTTGTTGTGATTGTCTCAGTTCTATCTACGATTTTGGATTATGAAACTGTTAAAAAGAAACAAAATGTCGCCCGGACCTGTGGCGCAACATTTTTTTTGACATCTTGTGTTATTATTTGTATTATTATTTTTTTTCGCAATAATCGCCTGGTCCAGAAGTTCATTATTAGTTATTAATTAAGGCAACATTATTAATGTTATTGTGGGAATAAGATCTAATCTTTAGTTAGTATGATCGTTTGATTTAACTTGGGCATGAAGAGTTGGATCCAATGCAATCATGGGGTGAGTGAAACCTTTGTTTAATCTTTTTTTAAATGTAATACTAGTGTGTGTGTGTGCTGATCTCGGTTTCTTCAGGGCCCCTGCTCTTTGTTTTCGCGTATTTAATTCCGTTTACACAGTTCATTTTTGCGTGCATATATGATTATTTGTACTGAACTGGAGAAGTTACTTTTCGGACACACATGGCTGAAGCTCGCTGGAACAAAATTTTACTTGGCACGCAGTCCTCCAAGTTCAGACTTAAAACTTTAGACTTCATACTTCAAACTTTAGACTTTAATTACAGATTTCAAAATTCACACTTCAGACTTTAGTTTCAGGCTTCATACTTCTGTCTTCAGACTTCGGCTTTCGAACTTCAGACTTTAAACGCCAGACTACAGACTGGCTTATGTTATTCCAGCAATGTTAAATCAATGTAATATAGTTCATAAACGAAAGGTGAACAAATACATGCTTAAGAATCTCAATTCTCATAACACATCAACCCCGTTTTACATTGCACTGCTTACTGTCAAAAATAAAATAATTTATATTCTATTTCTCTAAACGTCAATTAAATGACATCAAAGAAACTTTCGCAAAACTTACGTCAAGTTTGAGAAAATTTACAATAACATACAGAGACAATGACATTCACGTACTCAGCACACTCGTACTCATATAACAAAGAAAAAAAATTTAAGACTCTAATTTTATTAAACAGAAACTTTTACGTTTTTCTATATTCCATTTCTATGATATGAATATTCAATTTTTCCGGAAAATAACAAAACCAAAATAAATTTTTTTTTCCTTTTTAAATTATATAAATTGAAAATAAAAACTTTTTTTTAATAAAATTTTCATTTGTGTTACAAAGTCTCTCGTTTTTGTCATATGACGTGTAGAATAACGTGATATAATTTCCTTTAATCAAATTTTGTCTTTTAATTTTATTTGAAACAACAACAAGTTTAACTTTTCTTGTAAGATCTTATTTAAAATTATATAATCTTATCTGATTGATGGTGGAATTAAAATTGTTTATATATTTGAATAAGGGAAGTTAGCTTAATTTGATAAAACAAGTTTTTTCTAATTTATTGGTTGATGGATGCGGTTTCCATTTTTTTATGTTTTGTGTGAAAGACTACGAATTGGTTTCGAACTAATCTTTTAACCTCAGAATCTGTAGCTATATTCAAGAGTACGCAAAAACAAATTTTAAGAATTTAATTTTATCTCTGAAGTAGATCTTCGTTAGTCTCAATTTACATAGATTTAAAAAGCACCACCTAACTTCAGGTAAGTACTGTGAAGCTAACATGAAAAGCACGAACAACAACCCGTACCGCAAAATATTATTTTACTATTCCATAACATTCCCATAACTTACATATAGTTAACCTTTTTTAAACCCTCGTCACGAACAAAAACTCAATATCCAAAAAAATGGCAATCAATCGATTAATCAATTTTATCAATTAACCCAGAAACCATAATTATTCTTAAATAATGTTTTTGTCTCATTAATTACTTAATTGCCTAATGGAATTTTAAACAACAAAGCAAAAACAAAAGGAACAGGAAAAAAATTTACAAAAACAGGATCCAAATTTTATCTTTGATTTTCCAATTTTCTATTGGTAAGGAAAATTTTAATTTTTAATCAATCATTTTGACACATTTCCAATAATTACAGTTTTTATCAATTTTATCATTACATCTTGTCGTCTCAAAATTTCCTATTAAATTTTATGTTCGTTTGAGGTTAGGGTAAACATAGAGTGGATTATTGTTACACATTTCAGGTTAAGGTAAAAATAGTTAAATGTGGTCTTTGGTCGATGTGTTGAGTCAATATTTACATTTCTTGTTTAACAGAAACTTGTTGCGGTGAGAAATAAAATTGCTGTGGGTTAAAGAATATATTCAAGAATAAAAAAGTTTGATGTTAGACCGATCGATATATAGTTTTTATTGAGAAAAAACTTATCAATATTTGATGGTGATTGCTAAAGTTTGTAGGTAGACAGCTTCTACAAATTGACTAACGAGGCCAACATTTCGAGTGTTCTATCAATCGTCTTTAAATATTTTTTCAACAGAAGAATTCATTTTAAATCTTGAACTATTGCTAATTAAATTAAATCTAATCTACTAAACCGTAAATCGTAACATAATAAACCATTAATTTTCTTTTATCTATAATAACAATCATAATAATGAAAACAATAAAAATATTACAGAACGAAGGAATACATAAGTAAAACAAACATTAAGATGAATTTTAAAATAAAGGAATAAAAATTAAGAAATGATGAAAATCAACGGAAAAGAAAATGTAATAAAAATTTAGTCGTGCTGAAATATTTTCTCGTATTATTTTGCGGTTTCATTTCACAAACTGAAATTTTTCTTTAGATCATAAACATTTTCTTTTTAATTATTAAGAAGATAACAAAAAAAAAACAACGGCATCTCGTAATATAAAGACATACGATGAAGTATATGGCATAAAAAACTTTTCTGTTGTAGCTTGTTTAAGAATTAGTGTGTCATAAGATTACACTAATGAATGGCAATTTTTGAAAAAGTTCAAAGAATTTTATTATATCATACTAATTCAAAGCTTTATTTAACACTTCTTAAGGATGTAGAAGAATTATATGTATTACTTTTTGTTCGTTACAATTTGAATTTACGTGTCTGCAATAGTATATAGCAAAGGTAATGAATTTTTGGGTGTTTCCGATAATTTAACTGAAGAATTTAAAAGAATTGCAACATAAAAAATATGTAAGGGGTGAAACCTCAACCCTCTGAGATATCAAGACTTTGGTCTGGGATAACGATTTTTATATAATTTTTCGCAAAAGACTTTTATGAGAACATTGTTTAAAGTGTAGGGCAGCCGTGTATATTAAACATAAAACTGTTTGTAAAAAAACAAGTATTGTATCTCTGTTTAGAAATTTATTACAAAACTAACATGAAACATGATAGTACAGTCTGTGAAGGGGAGAATTAATTATAATGAAAACTACATTTTTAAATCGAAAATTTTCTTTTATAACATGTTATTTATACCCTCAGGATCATTCGTCGGTCATAAAAAGTTGGTGGTCGACCTCCCTTATTTTACTACCCCTTAATATGCCTTTTATCAAAATAAAATATTTTTGTCGATTTATAATTTTTTAAATAATACGTTTTTTAGCCTGAAAATAGGCTCCTATACGTTTATTTGGTCGCTGATTACGAATCCGACGTCAGTTTTCCAAAATAATAACGTGAAAAGCGGAAAATCGGGAAAATTTTACCGAATTTCCAATTTTAGAGTATTATATCATTTTCAATGTTTTTAAGTACGCTGGCAACGAATTTTCGCTCAAAAAGTAAAAATCTTTAAAAAGTATTGTAAAACTGTGAAAATTATTTGGAAAATTTGGAAAATTATGATTGCAAAACCATGCAATATATCGTATTAGTGTTTTTTTTTGGCCCTGATCTCAAATTTAATATTTATAATGAAGAAAATTTTCTATTTTCCCGGAAAATGGCAAAAAAAATTTTCCGATTAAAAAATTTAATTTTTTTATTTAAAATTAAAATGTTGTACAAATAAATTTTTAATGCGAGTTTACTGCACTTCAGTAGGTGCAGGTAATTATGTCGTGTTGTTTTGGTCACTGACCTCAAATTTGATATTTATATTTAAGAAAAATTTTCTATTTTCTATTTTTTGAAAACACATTTTTTGTTATAAATATTGAATAATTTTAATTAAGAAAAAAAAAAATGAAATAAATAAGTTTTTTTATTGTAAGTTTTTGAAAGTAAATTTAAAATTTTAAAAATTTTTTCTAAAAAAGAAAAATAACACTTTATTTAATAAATAAATATAAAAAAACAGAGAGTGTGCTTAAGACCGCACGGCAGAAGTGAAAACTTCATTGGCAATCGCAATCAATTGATATCGTATTAGTAATATTTGGATCGTATTAGTAGAATAAATGAGAAACAAGTCAGAACGATAAACCGCTCACTACACACACTAACCTCACAATGTAAACCAAATAATTGTCAAAATAGCACTCATATGCCAAGATATTTTAAATATAAAAAAAACAGAGAGTGTGCTTAAGACCGCACGGCAGAAGTGAAAACTTCATTGGCAATCGCAATCAATTGATATCGTATTAGTAATATTTGGATCGTATTAGTAGAATAAATGAGAAACAAGTCAGAACGATAAACCGCTCACTACACACACTAACCTCACAATGTAAACCAAATAATTGTCAAAATAGCACTCATATGCCAATAGCAGGGTACGCGTGGTTGTCACACCCATAGATCAACAAGCTTAAATTCTACAAATCTTTCTGCGGAAGCTAAGCAAATTCATTGGTATTAATACGCAGTGTTGCCGTTTGCAAATCACTATCGGCTAAGTGCCACCATTTTGAATTATTTTAGTTATCATGATTGCCATCCATTTTTAATCATACATAAGCTATGCTTCTTTGTATAGAATTTATTTGATTTTCGTCTCGTAATTGTGAGCTTTAAATCGATATAATCTATTTTATCAAGTATCAAGTTACAAGTATTAAGTCTTCACCTAATTTTAGAAACATGTATTACATACAATTCCAAACCGACAATATATTTCGTGAAGATGATAAAATTCCAATACATATCATTTTGATATACAAATGTAATTGTTTCAGCCTTCAGATTATACTATCTTACGTTATCCCCATCTAATGGACTTGGCACTTTGACGCAGTGATGGGGCTCAGTAGACTCAGTGATCTTAGGAGCTACAACGGTAGGGTCACCCATGCCGTTAGGTCCTCGGTGAGAATCGAAGCCAAGATCAAGTCCAAAACCCAAAGCTAAGGTGAGACACGTACGCCGAAAGCTTAGCATGGTCAAGGGGGTGCTTGATTATTAGTACGGAACTCTGGATACCGGGCGCCCTCCAGTTTCAATAGCCTTACCACAGCACAGGGCTCTGTTGTGGCTGACCAATGTACCTCCCTACTTTCTCCATAAATATTGTATGGAAAACTATAAAGTTTTAGATGAGAGCGATGCTTCTCCAAACGCATCACATAAACCAACAACAAAACTGTGCACCATGTCCTACTCTAGGATCATGCCTGATTTATCAGCTTATTCTAAACCAGACAGCTCACATGCCATGTCTGACTCTAGGATCATGCCTGATTTATCAGCTTATCCTAATTCGGATAGTACACACACCATGTCTGACTCTATGGTAATGTCTGATTCACCAGCTTACTCTAAGTCAGACAGAAGACCTGTACGATATAGACAAAAATCTCTAGTACCTAAATTAAGTTGGGTTCAGATTAATCTGCACAGATCAGAAATGGCCTCAGTTAATTTGAACCGGTTAATTGAACAGGATGCTCACGATCTTGCATTTATACAGGAGCCGTGGGCAGACAGCAAAAGAATAAAAGGTCTATCGTCAAACAAAAATACAAAACTGATCTATTTCTCAGATGTGGAAAGACCGCGAACCGCGATTCTCTTCAACAAACATCTGAAAATATTTCCGTTGAATGAATTTATCTGTAGAGATCTTACAACGGTCCAGATAGAAATTCATCTTCCTCAAGGTGGATTTCGTAAATTCATTTTAGCTTCTGCATACTTCCCGGGGGATGAGGACGAGACACCACCAGAAGTGGTAGAGAAACTCATCAAGTATTGCAACAATAACCACTATAACCTCATAATAGCGTGTGACGCTAACGCTCATCACACCGTGTGGGGAAGTAGCAACATTAACACAAAAGGCGAGCGTTTGCTTCAATTTTTGTATACAAACAATATGTTTATTGCAAACAAAGGTAGTGAGCCTACCTTTAGAAACGCAATCAGAGGCGAGGTCCTTGACCTTACTTTAACTAACATAAACGCTACTAACCATATTAAGAACTGGCATGTTTCGAAGGAAGCTTCTATGTCTGATCATGCTTATATATGTTTCAACATAGAACACTACCCGAAGAGCATCCAGTACTTTAGAAACCCAAGAAAAACCAACTGGGAACTTTACACAACATATCTTCATGATAATGTAAATAGTTGCAGCAGTATCAACTCTACATTTGAGCTTGACTCTGCAGCAAATAATTTACAAGAAATTATCACTGAAGCATACAACCTTAATACTCCAATAACTCAATCCAAAAGATGCAGAGATGTACCTTGGTGGAATGGTAACTTGGAGAGGAAAAGGAATAAAGTTCGCAAGCTCTTTAACAGAGCAAAAACAACAAATAATTGGACAGAGTACCGAGTAGCTCTAACCAACTATAATAAAGAACTCAGACAATCAAAAAGAAATAGCTGGAAAGATCTCTGCAATACGATAGATAATCTGCCTGCTGCAGCTCGACTCCAAAAATTGATGTCGTCTGATCACACAAACCCTCTAGGCTCAATCTGCAAACCAAGTGGTACGTATACCACCAGCTGTATTGAGACACTAGATACTTTACTTCAAACCCACTTTCCGGGCTCAATAAAATGGAGTACGGAAGATAATGCCAACGAAGACGTACGTCTTCTAGATCCTGCAACTAAAAGTAATGCAGATCATTTAACCAATACAATTTTCACCCCCAACAAAGCGAGATGGGCTATAGAGTCCTTCGGTCCGTATAAATCTCCAGGAGGTGATGGAATTTTTCCGGTATTTCTGCAAAAGGGTCTAACAATCATTCTTCCATACCTCATGCGTTTGTTCAAAGCAAGCTTTCGCCTTGCTTACATTCCTCAGATATGGCGAGAAACCAGAGTTGTTTTTATACCTAAGCCAGGAAAAAAACCAAATGAAGCCAAATCATACAGACCCATAAGTCTTACATCTTTTCTATTAAAAACAATGGAAAAGATGTTGGATTATCACATCCGTCATGTATGTCTGAAACAAAACCCTCTCAACTCTAGCCAGCACGCCTATCAGACTGGGAAATCTACTGAAACGGCGTTGCACAAAATGGTGAAAGAAATTGAGAGCACCCTAAACTATAAGGAGGCACTTGTATGTACATTTATGGACATACAAGGAGCCTTTGACAATGTCCACTTCAATGCTATCATTGAAATGGCCACAAAGAAAAATATAAACCCGCTTATCATTGCGTGGATTATCAAGATGCTACAGAGTCGGAAGATAACGGCTACACTAGGTGATTATTCAGTGACTGTTACTGCATCTAGAGGCTGCCCGCAAGGGGGCGTGCTCTCTCCGCTGCTTTGGCTAATGGTGGCTGATGATCTCCTCACTAAGCTAAATGATTCCGGCTTCAACACTGTAGGCTATGCCGACGACTTGGCAGTCATGGTTAGAGGGAAACATGACTCCATTGTCGCTGGTCGAACCCAGACAGCTCTTAATATTGTATCAAAGTGGTGCAACAGATTAGGACTGTCGATCAACCCACAAAAAACAAGCATTGTCGTTTTCACAAACAGGAGAAACTTCAATTTCGTTTCTCCTGTTCTAAACGGCGATCCAATACAAACATCAAAAGAGGTTAGATATTTAGGTGTGATCCTGGATAGCAAACTAACTTGGAACCCACACCTGAAATATATCTCTGATAAGGCAAACAAAGTTTTCTTCACATGCAGAAACCTGTTTGGGAAAACATGGGGTCTTAGCCCAAAAATGATACTTTGGTTGCACCAAAGTATTATAAAACCAATTCTAACATATGCAGCTTTAGTTTGGTGGCCTAAAACGCGCCAAATAACTGCTCAAAATATGTTTACAAAAATACAAAGGCTTGTGTGTCTTAGTGCCACAGGTGCTTTCAAAACCACGCCAACATCAGCAATGGAGATTCTTCTAAAGCTTTCTCCACTGCACCTACATGTTAAATCTGTAGCGGTGTTGAGCGTTCATAGACTGCAGCTCACAGAAGGGTTTAAGCCGGGTAATCTAACTGGACACCTTAAAATCCTTTCTGAATTACAAGCTGAACTGCATACATACCATATTTCGGATTGTATGCCAAAAACAATAGGTTTAGATAGGCACTTTGAAGTCAATATATTGGCCAGAGATCTTATTAAAAACTATATACGGTCACTGCCACATAACGCCAGCATCTGGTACACAGATGGTTCTCGAACCAACATGGGCACGGGAGCAGGAGTGTTTGGTCCTAGAACAAAACAAACGGTTGCTTTAGGCACCACAACAACCATATTTCAAGCCGAAATTTTTGCCATTAGCAGTTGCGCTTTGCTATGCGCTGAAAGAAAATACCAAAATATTGAAATATATATTATCTCTGACAGCCAAGCAGCACTCTTGGCACTAACATCTACGCGCTTTGATTCAAAACTGGTATGGGAATGCTACCAAAATCTATTAAAAATCTCGTGCAATAACACAGTAACACTTGTGTGGGCACCTAGCCACACAGGAATACAAGGAAATGCTATCGCTGACGCTTTAGCAAAGCAAGGTGCCAATAAAAAATTTGTTGGACCGGAACCATGCTTTGGAATGGCCAAGAGTTCGCTCAAAAGCACAATCCAAACAATGGAACAAGAACAAAATGCTAAATTATGGAAAAGCAGAGAGGGACTAGTACACTCCAAGAAGTTTCTAGGTAACCTCCCTGTTTCACCCTTAAAAACAATCGACTTAAACAGAGAGTCTCTAAGAATCTTAACGTGGTGCGTCACTGGACATGGTCCTTTAAACCACCATCTTAACAAAATAGGCCTTGTTGTTTCCGACAGGTGCAGATTCTGCTACTCGGATGCGGAAACGATGGAACACGTCATCTGCAGCTGTCCTGAACTCTCTGGGCACAGATACAACCAACTTGGTCATAGAAGACTAACACCTCCATTACCACAAAACGTCACTCCAATTGAGCTAATTAATTTTATTAAAAGTCTCAACTTGGATGACAGAATACAACCAGTAACGGCACAGACGACGACTGACTAGTAACAAAATCAGGGTAAGCACAATAGACCTTCAGGTCGCAGTGCTACTTGAACTGTAAGTCTCAAGGCCCTCCAATAAAAAAAAAAAAAAAAAAAAAAAAAAATCTTACGTTATTTTTAATTTCATAAAAAAATTATGTTCAAAAAAAAAAAACATTGATCAAAGCAAACTACTGTTTAAAACGAAAGTTAAATAAAAAGCAAAAATTAAGCTTACACAACAACTTCATAAATTTTCATGATTATTAATGTATTAATCAGTGTTGCAAAACGTTACTCGTAACGTAACGCAAAAACGAAATAACGAAATGAAATAGCGTTATTAGTAATAATTACGTTCATAACGTTTTAAAAACTAAACTACGTTACAATAACGTAAAACGTAACGATAACTCAATATTTTATTACGTTTTTCGGGTGACTTTTTTTATAATTACGTATATGAAAATCAAAACGCAAAAACCGGTTGAATAAAATCCAACTTATCTGCTCTTTATCAATTTTTGCGGACGCTTAAACTACAGATTTTGGTAGTTCTAATGCCCGATTTATAGTCGGTAACGTTAACTTAACCGTAACTTAAGACACCTAAAAATTTTGATTTATAGTCGGTAAGAAATTACGTATTCATTGACGTTTGATCTGATATTAATTATGGTTTTGTAATCAATGTTACAAATCAATCAATTCTTTAAAAGTAATAAACTGATTTTAAAATCAAAATTTAAAATAATAAAATTCGAAACATACATTTGATACAAAATTTAAAAATAAAAAAATTTGTTTTCATATTAATTTTCTGCTAATATTTGGCTTTAAAGTCGCTCTTTTTACATCCTTTGCATTTTTTAAAAAATAAAGTTTTATTTTTATGGACACTTGCAATAAAATATTACTTTTCTTCAGTTTTTATACCAAACGTCAAAAAATCCTTAACAAAATCTTTAAGATAGAAAGAAATGAACTTTACGTTAAGTTTGCGTTAACGACTATAAATGCTCTAGTGCATTTTCATACATTTGTAACGTTAAGTTAAAGTTACCGACTATAAATCGGGCATAAAATGTTGTACAATTTTAAGTTTATTTTAAATAATATCAAGTCTGTAGTAGCCATTTTGCATCACAGGTGTTTTGAATAATTTTAAGAAAGAATATTTTTATGCTGGCCGACAAATCAATCTGAAGATCTTTTAAAAGCAACTCTAATAGTTATAAACAAACTATCAGATTTGTGAAAACTCCTGATAAGATTGCTTAGTTTTGGTAAAATTAATTATTTTTAATATGAAATGATTTCAAAATATTCTTTAATTTTAATTACGTCAATTACATATCTACGCCCGTCGATGATCTCCACGAGATCAAATCTATAGTAGTGTGAATTATAAAAAATATATATACTTAAAAATTTAAAAATTATTGTTTTTTAATTGTTTTTTATATATAACAACAGTGAATAATAAAAGGTGTCGTTATTAAAATTAAAGAATTTGAAATGAGTCAAATTTTATAGTTACGTTATTTTAAAATTAAATTGTAATGTTTAAAACTAATTTGTTAAACATTACATTTAATTTTAAAATAACGTAATTATAACGTTATAACATAATAAAATATAATATTTTTCTGTTTCATAACGAAATAACGTACCGGAAAAATAAATATACTGTTATAAAAACGAAACGCATAACGTTACGATTTTTTTTTTCGTTTTGCAACACTGGTATTAATGCATAAAGGACAAACAGACATACTTTCAATTTTATATATATTCTATATTTATTTAGCATGATGACTCGAATGCAAATTGCAAAAGACAGTATCAATATAACTTTAAAAAACTGCGTTATAGATCAATTTTTTAAAATTCGTATAAAGAAATTTTTATTATTTTTTATGAATTCATAAATAAAAAAAAAATAATTTTTTTAATTTTAATGGTTTAACAACAATATTGAGTACATTTTAATGGTATTTAATAAAAATTAAAAAAAAATATGTACCACAACCAGAAGTTGAACTCACTACCTACAGCACATCAGTCGAGCACGATATCCACAACGCAATTTTAAACGTTAAGAAATGATAGATTGATAAATTGATAAATGATAGAAATGCTGACGGATCAGCATAACTTACTACCTACAGATCTGTGTGTGGTGCGCCAAAAGAAGTTTTCACTTCAAAAATTATATGAAAATATAAGCAATATTATTTTAAAAATCTTGATCATCCGATTCATTTTTAAGAACTGGATACTGTTGTTCTGATGCAAGCTGTTGTTCTGTTTCACTTTCATTTTCTGTGTCATTTGCATGATTTTCCTGATCATCGGTGGTTATGACACATTCTTCATCACGAGGTGCATCACTCGGTTGAATATTTGTACAGATGTCCCCCTTACTGCAAAAACAACTTAATGAGCAATACATGCTATTTTTTCGACACCCACAAGCTCGTCCGCATCCAGTTTTACATGAACACATAATGACATTTAAAATGTCTTCAGGAGCTGGAGAAGATAACATTCGAGTAGGGCATAAGTCACCATCAATAATTTTCCACCCCCAATCAGTAGGATTTAATTCTTGTAATAAGCCTTGATAAAAACCAATTCACGTTTGAACTTAGAAATACACTCTTTTAAGATGTTCTTTAAAATCATCAACAGATGGAGGTAAAGTAGCAAGATTAACAGATGTCCTTTTCGTAGATTTTATACTTGCAGATCTTTTTGCGCAAAAAAGGTTAAATCTGTACTTGTTAAGTTGCTGACTCGGGCTCAAATCTTTTTCGTCTGTTGTTGGTTTATATTTATATAATTGTAACAAGCACTTTATTCCTGAATCTAATATTTCTTCAATATTTGTTATGCGCTGCTTAAATACAACTGCACATTCACGTAACTCTTTTCCCTCTAAATTATTTTTGTGCAAAGTTTCAAAAAAGGATTTTTTTCCTTTGTTAAAAAACCCGGATGTTGTATCACATCCCGTAAAAGAGTGGGCAAACAAGAGATGATCTTTGACGTTGGCGTATTGGTCATCGAGACTTCTAGTAGAGAATAGTTTTGGTGGCTCTGTTCCACTACTACTTTTAGGTTTCAAAAAATAAATAGTTTGATTTTGACGACAGAATTACTTGCACCTACTGAAGCGCAGTAAACTCGCATTAAAAATTTATTTGTACAACATTTTAATTTTAAATAAAAAAATTAAATTTTTTAATCGGAAAATTTTTTTTGCCATTTTCCGGGAAAATAGAAAATTTTCTTCATTATAAATATTAAATTTGAGATCAGAGACCAAAAAAAACACTAAAACGATATATTGCATGGTTTCGCAATCATAATTTTCCAAATTTTCCAAATAATTTTCACAGTTTTCCAATACTTTTTAAAGATTTTTACTTTTTGAGTGAAAATTCGTTGCCAGCGTACTTAAAAACATTGAAAATGATATACAACTCGTAATAATACTCTAAAATTGGAAATTCGGTAAAATTTTCCCGATTTTCCGCTTTTCACGTTATTATTTTGGAAAACTGACGTCGGATTCGTAATCAGCGACCAAAAAAACGTATAGGAACCTATTTTCAGGCTAAAAAACGTATTATTTAAAAAATTATAAATCGACAAAAATATTTTATTTTGATAAAAGGCATATTAAGGGGTAGTAAAATAAGGGAGGTCGACCACCAACTTTTTATGACCGACGAATGATCCTGAGGGTATAAATAACATGTTATAAAAGAAAATTTTCGATTTAAAAATGTAGTTTTCATTATAATTAATTGTATGTTGATTCCCCCTTCACAGACCGTACTATGAATACGTTGCGCGGAAACTACAACAGATCATAAACATAATTTATTGAAAAGATGACACACTCAGCAAACTACTCAAAAACCTGTTTCACCTTTTCGAAAACAAACAACGCATTATCTACCAACATAATGTTTAATTACATTTCATGTTATATAACAAATAATTTATTTAATTTTTTTCAAAAAAAAGGGCTTGATTGAATTTATTGAAATGATTTCAAAAAATTATAACAAAATCAAAAATCTAAACATTTTCCAAGATTCCAAAAATTATAATAAAATCAAAAATTCCACCTATCTTTAAAATTCCAAAAATATTCAAAAGAATATTACAAAATCAAAAATTAAAACTTTCTAAAATTTCCAAAAATATTGCAGATGATGGGTCTGGTTTCAAAGTGTACAATCTCCATTTTTCATGAAAAATTAGGTATATGTCGTTTCATATAAAATGTTTATCGCTGAGTTCGAAAAACACATAGCTGAATTCGAAAAAAAATGGAGATTGTACTTCAAAGTGTAGACCCCTCAAATATTATAACAAAATCAAAAATACAAACTTGTTCCAAAACTCTAAAAATATTGCAAAATTTATAAAAAAAAATCAAAAGTACAAACGTTTTTCAAAATTCCTGAAATATTCTAAAAATTATAATAAAATCAAAAATTTAAACTTTTTTCAAAATTCTAAAATTATTTAAAATTATAAAAGACTAACATAATCAAAAATTCAAACTTATTTTCCAACTGTTCCTGGAGTCACGCTAAATATTAGTTGTGATGATCAGTTGCTGATTTGTCATATTCAATTTCTCTTTGCTCCATTTTGATTTGTTTTTGTTTACAACCACAAACTTTTTTATTAAATTAAAAGCAATTCTAAATTTAAAATGCAAAAAAAAATAAATGTTTTCTGCATAGTTGTGCTAATTTTTATAAAATGAATGAAAATAATGACGAGAGTAATTTAAATTTATTGTGTTATTTCCAGAGATTATTTAACGCACATATTTTATAAGGACAAGCAATATTTTCTAACGACACGAACAAATATTTAAGTTATGTAAATATTCTCAAAGTATATTATGAAAATTTGGTGGCAAATTTTTTTGATTATGGACAAATTTATTTTTCATTGATAAAATATCAAAAATTAACAATATCAAAAATTAACTAATGTTTTGGTTATAATAAATAAAATATCAAATAAATAATTTTTTTTCAAGAACAATGGTTAAACAAACACTTGACAGCAATTATTTCAATGTTACTACTAGTTATCACTTAAAATGAACGTTTTTTAAGTAAAAACTATACAAATTTTCTTGTTTTGACACACTTAACGATTT
>OY856187.1:75088187-75117649 GCA_963693315.1 Diogma glabrata
AAAAATTGATTTTTTAAAACCGTTATAACGGCCGTTTGGATACTAATATTTCAAAAAATTTAACAAATTTTGAATCTTTGGAATCTTTTTTATCAATTTGTTCTAAAAATAGACCTTTGCAGTTAGAGGTTCCTGAGTGAGCGGCTCCAACAAAAAAGTTTGCAAAAAAAATTTTTTTTTGAAACAACCGGCACTCTCACGGTCGCATTTGTAAAGCCAGATCAAAATACCTTTTCTAAAAATGTGCGTTTTATTAATATCTTGGACAAGTTCGTCAATCAGCCCAATCCAACATATGATTAAGAAACTAGAGGCTTTATACTAGAAAAAAACTCTGGTTTTTAGATCCGTTATAACGGCCGTTTGGATTTTAATATTTTTAAAAACTTTATAAATTTAGAATCTTTGAAACCTTTTTAATCAGTTTCTTTAAAAAAAAAAGACATATGCAGTAGGAGGTTTCTGAGTGAGCGGCTCCAACAAAAAAGCTTGTAAAACACAAAATGCGTTTGAATCATCCGGCGCTCTCACGGTTGCATTTGTAGAGCCAGCTCAAAAAACTTTTCTTGAAAATGTGTGTTTTATTAATTTCTTGGACAAGTTCATAAATCAGAAAAATCTGACCCATGGTTAAGGAACTAGAGGCTTTATACTAGAAAAAAATTTGTTTTTTTAATCCTTTATAACGGCCGTTTGGATACTAAATTTTTTAAAATCTTCGTAAATTTAAAATCTGTAGAAACATCTTAATCCGTTTCTTATAAATATAAACCTCTGCAGTTAGAGGTTTTTGACTTGTTGGCTTCAACAAAAAAGTTTACAACAATCCCCAACTACAATTTCCAAAACCTTATAACAATCAATGTCAACCTTATAACAGTCCAAAATATAAATGATTTGAATAGAAGAAAAAAATTTTTTTTCTTAGAAATAAACTATTTTGATATTTTGCAGTAATTGCACGACACATGATATAGAGTAGGTTTGTGTCCTAAATTGTAACACACATGTTCTGTGGTAGATTTGATATTTGTTGCAAAATTGGATAGATATAATTTTGCTTATAGGTAGCTAATTTTCTTTTTAAAATTTGTTCGATATCTGTTTGAAATTAGTTTGTTTTGTTTAAACTAATCTGATACATCAGATTCTACTGGCACACAAAACTGTCTGATCTCGAAATCTACCTATTTATAGCGGATATACGTGCCGCTTGGACTTTTTTATATATGGTACAAGTTCGTTGAAACCGTCTCCACTTGTGAAAGAAAACTTACATGCTTTTACTTCTAACGCAAATACTGAGTGTGTGTGCTTTCGGTTTCGTTCTTGCCATTGTTTAACATTCACTTTATTTTGTTAATATTTTTTATTTAAACGAAAGAGTAAACATCAAAATAAAATTCAGCTGAGATGTACTCAATAATCTATTGATATGATCTTTCAAAATATCGCGCTGATAATCATTAAATTTCACTGAAAAACTATAAAGCAAGCGATCAATCGTCATTTGAAAAATACATGCAAAGGCAAGCATCGAAATGCACATTCAACAATCAGCGATTTAGCGTTTGTACGGACTGTTAAATATACATTTTGATGCTTGCCTTTGCATGTATTTTTCAAATGAGTGTAAACGTGCCCGTATGTAATGATAGAAAAGCGTTCAAAGTTTAAAATTTTAATTTTTTTAAGATTGTCAGGCTGTGTCAGGCAGGTGTCAGGCTAGCATGTTTTTTGTAAATTTGTACAAAAAACGTGTTGCCAATAAAAAATAATGCGTTTTGGAGTGAAAACACGATGTCAGGCTGGAGAAATGGTGTCAGGCCGGAGAAATGTATTTCGGCAGCCTGACAGCGAAACTACGTTAAAAAGGGCAGCCTGACACAGCCTGACAGCAGATTTCGAATCAGCGTCGCGAGTTCATCTAGAAGAACAATTCAGATAAGCAGCCTGGCACATATGTCAGGCTGGAGAAATAGACACAGTATAACGCCTAGTTGAAAACTATTGAACATTGTGTTATTGATGCTTTTATTCAGAGGAAATTCCTATTCGAGCATATTGTGGAACAATTGCTATTTTTTGGTGTATTTAAAGGAAAGAAACGATACGTTGTTATAATTGGAAGTACAGTTTAAAAGATAGTGGCAAAACAATTTATATAAAATTGAGAAGCTAAAATTCAATCAAGAAATACTATCTAGTGATGAACTCATTATAATAGTGAGAATGACTAGCTATTAAGCAACAATATACTGACATTATCAGCTGTAAGTTTATTAAATATTCCCCAAATAAAATAAAATCTTAACATTTGTTGGTATATAGTAATATCAAAAGGTTAAGACGAGAACAATACATTATTACATATATTTAACAATAATAACAATGCATAATATTTTCCGTCAAATTTTTATTTTATATTTAATATATTGTTCTCAATTTAACTTTTTGATATTTCTATACCAAAAGATGTTTTTTGAATGATGTCAATTGTTTTGTTTTTCTATGCTGTCTATGATGGATTTCCTTATGGTGATAAAAACATTATCAGGCGAACTGGAAATTATTCGAAATATTTTGCATTCGTGGATAAAATAGCATCTTGTATTCGCATAGGATGCAATTCTAAACTCGTAAAAGAATCTACTATTTTAGTTATCCATTCTTTAAAACAAACATAAAAAACAAAACAAAATTACGTAAATCAACACTTCACAACGCATGCTGTGGGACCTAAATCTTAAAAGGTTTTAATCTGATGTTGAGGCACAGGAGGTATTCCTACTACACAACATATTACTTCGGTTTTAAAAAAAACCTAAAAGTATTGAATTCTCGAGCCAAAAGTGAAATTATTACCCCCACTTTTTTGGCATTTCTCGACGTTTTAGGAACTACTGATTCTAAGAAAGCAACAAAAATATGACTGCCGGCCGGCCGTCACAACCAACGATATCTCGAAAACCGCTTCAGTGATTTCAAATTTTTTTCTAAAAATTGGCATACTCAATGGGAAGGGCCGAAAGAACGATGTTCGATAACTGTACCGGAAGTGTGTCAAAAAAATCGTCAAGTGTGTCATTTTAAGTAATAATGAGTGTGATTTTCAACAATTCGTTGATATAAATCAAAAATAGGGTTGGGGACAATACTGAGCCTTGAGATACACCAGCGTTAATTAGTTTAGACTCAGAAGAAAATCCGTTTAAGGAGACCGAAATGTATCGGTTGGATAGAAAATTTTGAATCAGCTTCACAACATTGAGATGAAAACCATACGCACCGAGCTTGTTGATTAAGTTGGCATGCCAGACTCGATCGAATGCCTTGGAGATACACCAGCGTTAATTAGTTTAGACTCAGAAGAAAATCCGTTTAAGGAGACCGAAATGTATCGGTTGGATAGAAAATTTTGAATCAGCTTCACAACATTGAGATGAAAACCATACGCACCGAGCTTGTTGATTAAGTTGGCATGCCAGACTCGATCGAATGCCTTGGAGATGTCTAAAGCGATAACGTTTGTTTCACCACCTTTATCAAGTAAGCTGTTCCAACAATGCGCTACATAGTTTAATAAATCAGTAGTTGATCTTTTGTTTCGAAAACCGTATTGGCTGTCGGCTATTAAATGATTTACTTCCAGAAATTTTGAAATGTGTGTTTTAATATAATGCTCGTAGACTTTGGATAGGACTGATAGTAAAGCTATTGGCCTATAATTTGAGATATTGGATTTTGGGTCCCTTTTTGGGGACGGGCTGGACATTTGCCAACTTCCAGCACGAGGGAAATATACAAGATTTGGAGGATGGGTAGAATATTTAGGTCAAAGTTGGTGCAAGTCCTTTAGAAAAGGTTTTTAAAATAATGGGTGGAATATTGCCCATTCCTAAGGCTTTGTTGATATTCAAACCCTTTAAAAGATTAGCCACTACTATGTTAATATATGAATGATCTGTTTTATTTTTTCCGGCAACTGATTTGATGAATTGATTTTTCGTGTTAGTTTTGTAATAAATTTCTAAACAGAGATAAAATACTTGTAGTTTTACAAAGAGTTTTATGTTTGATTCGCTGCCGATAACTAAAAACAATGTCCTCATAAAAGTTTATCAAAATCCGAAAACGAAAGCTATATCAAAATCCTTAACCGAAACCGAAGTATTGGTATCTCAGAGCTGTGAGATTTCAGACCCTTCATATTTTTATTTTTAAAATATTGTAGGCTCAGTAAATAAATCTGAACATTAGTTGTCTTACAACGCTAAAACGTTGTGAAACAACTTTAGCTGTACAAATCATAGCTATCTGTTGTAAAACACCATATTAAGTTGTATTTTATTCAAGATTTTTCAAATACGTTCCACTTTCCATCCTAGCATTAAACCAACAAACCAACCCTACAAGTTTATATGATATATGTATTACAAAACAATTCAAAATTCACCACAATCAATAGACAAATACCACTCACATTTGTTTTTTTTTTGTCTCTAAATTGAACAGAATATTGTCAAAACCAACATTTTCAAATTAAATCTTCGGAACGAAAACCAAACAAAAAATCCAAGTTACAAGCAAAACAAATGGAATAAAGCATAACAAAAATCCTTAAATTAAAACATCTGTTCATAGATTTCAAAAAGTTCTTTTATTTGCTTATCTGTTCGCTTTTCTTCTTTAAATAAAAACAAAATATAAATAAAAGATTATCATGAAAAACCAAAATAAATAACATGGAAAAGCAAAATAAAAAAAGATAAAAAATGATAACTTTATAGTGTATTAACCGAAGAGGATTTTATCTCAACTTAAATCGTGAAAATATAAAACAGAATTTTCTTGTGAGAAAAAAAAATAAAAGTTTACGCTGTTAAGTTACGCTGTTATTATTTAAGGGGTAGACTTAAATGACGTCATTCATTTCTCCTTTCACATAGGCAAAAATAATTTTTCTCCAACGCGAAATAGGAGAATTTTCAAGATGTGGTCACCAAATACTACGCATGACATTTTATATGTATAATCTAACATCAAATTAATAAAGAAAAATAAGTTTATAAAAGAATTTAGTGAAGTAAAAAAAAATCAAACTTCATGTTTTGATATCTATTTTTTCGTAACTTCAAAATAGGTTATTGTATGTACATCAAAAGCATCTTATAACAATGCGTTTATGGTAGAATGAGAAACGGTAAAGAGTAACATTAGAAGAAAATGTGGTGAGCTACGTAATATAATGGATACAATGACGACACATTTAAAATTTATTACAACCGTATTTATTCTGTGAATTCATAATTTTATGTGTTCGTTGAATTTTTATTTAGTGTTTTTTGACATATGGGTACACAATAGGATATAAATTTAGCTCTATCGTATTTTTGTATATTTATTTATGCCTCTGTTTTGTTTGTCACATGGATTATACGCGAATTACATATAATTTATTTATAACAAGAAGACAGATTTAAAGCAATGATTTGTAGATTTGTTTTAACAAATTATAAATGCAAAATTGTTTTTTTATTATATAGTAAAAGGAATAAAAATTATATATGTATTATATTTGTAGTATTGTTTTGCTCATTGTTGAATAACTATATGTTCATCGATGAAACTGCAGAATTGAATAAACTCAATATACAGCTAAGGTTTATTTAAGTGATTTATATCAGACAGTTTTGTGTTGTACTATGCTTGTCAACAGAAATTATAAATTCAAATCAAAATATGTCAATGAAATATGATATTCAATTATTTATTGTTTAAAGTGACAGCTTCGCATACTCCAGTCCCTTATATTGACATACGACTTACAAGTTAACGTGAGATATCAATAGCAATATCAGTGAAATATCACTAACCAAAGTAATATCTTAAGGTTGCTAGAGGATGATCTCCATTCAGCTAACTAAAATTCCAAAATTAATACCAAATTGTTTTTTTCTAAGTCTGTAAGAGATCTATCAAACCTTTTACTCGCATCAGCTTAAGAGCTTGACTGAAAAATTTAAAGCCACCCTTATAGGTGGGGTGCCGCTTTATACTAAGTGATATGCTGTCAAAGTGTAGGAGTTTTGGAACGCCGAGTATTCTAAAACATGGTGTGGTGGGATCAACATTACACATTAAATATTTACTATTGTCCATTACGTTATCTTATTTTAAATTTGTCCTTAATTTTCCGGGTCGGTCAGAATTACCATTTTTACTTCAATCTTATCTTGTCAATATATTCCTTAAAAAACTTCAAGCCACCCTGTGTCAGAACTAGTGAAAAAATAAAAAATAAAAACTTTCAAGAACAACAAAAAAGATCGGGTGGCTATTTTCTTATTCTATCGGCATCTTGATTCGATTTTCCATGTGTTTTTGATATTGTAGGATTGAAAACTCGAAGGTTCCGTAAACAAAGAAGAACAAAATATCAAATATAATTGCTAAAATGTTGCGTTGCATAGTTTTTATATTGCCGGACCACCATAGGCACATAAAATTTAATTTTTCTATGATAGCATATGCAAAGTTTATTTTCATCACGCTTAATGCTTTGTGAAAATGGGTTCTTTTTCCACTACAGGGTAAAAAGAATAATAAATTATAGTTGCTATGGTTTCTCATATAATTTTACAAAGTTTTTTAAACAACGCAACCATGAAAAATAGAATATGAATTTTTAATGTGATGTTGTCGATTTCTAATTTTATAATTTATAGTAAATATCGATTATATATATACTATAATAGAAAAAAATGAATTTCCTACGCGAGATATAAACGTTTTGCGTTCGTAAACATGTCTCACTCGATGCTAGCGCGTCTCGTGAACAAATGTTTATTCACGAAAAAACAATGTTTCATCTCTTGTAAGAAAATATACTATTTTCCTCGTAAATGTCAATACTAATTTCAATTGAAAATTTATCGAAATGAAAACAAAGTGTTACACCGGTTGAAATCTTATACATAAATAAAAAAACTCGGACAAGAGCGAATATAACTCCGTCGTCGAGCGTTCCTTGTACATGTTATTCTACGAGTTCTCCAAATAGTTCTTCTCCAAAACACAATTTTAGAAATAAACCAAAAACGGTGATTTCAAAAATTATAAAAAATATTGTTTTGCATTACAAAAAAAAATCACCTTTCACATGACAACATGGTCAAAAATAATTTTTTTTCGAGATAACTATTCTCAACCCCCTCTAATGAACATTTGAAATTATAACAACCAAAAAAAGTTTCGGTTTTTATTTAGCAAAATTCTGACACCCGTGATTTTTTTAAATTTTTTCTTTTGTAATGTTCGTAGATAAGGGGGGGACCAAACAAATTTCACATTTTCAAAAATAAATCGAAAACTGTGCTTTCGAAAATTACAAAAAAAATCACCTTTCATATGACCTTCGATCAAAAATAACTTTTTTTTGATTCTACTCTCAACCCCCCTGAACATTTGAAATTATAACAACCAAAAAAACATTTTGGTTTTGTTTAGCAAAATTATTACACCCGTGAATTTTTTAAATTTTTTCTTTTTTCATTTTTTTTTTTTTAATGTTGGTAGATAAGGGGAGGAACAAAAAACTTCCACATTTTTGAAAATAGGCACGTTTTTCGTGCTTTCGAAAATTACAAAAAAAATCACCTTTCATATGACACCCCACTTGACATAATCAAAAATAATTTTATTTCGAAATTTCTACACTGAAAAAAAGAATTTAGTTTATTCTACAAAACGGATTCAACCAAATTAATTTTGTAGTGTCAACTAAAATTTAGTACAATTTACCATACGATTTGATTGTTTGACAAAGCGTTGTCAAATATTAAAAACGTATGGTCAATTGTACTATATTTTAGTTGATTTTGCAAAATTGATTTGGTTGAATCCGTTTTGTAGAATATACCAATTTATTTTTTTCAGTGTACTCTCAACTGTGCTGAGTGTATACCATAAGATCGTTCTCGATATCGTGAGTGAACGACATTTATACACTATTCCGATCTGACTGCGTATTTTATTATTTTGACTTTAACTTTTATTGGTGGTAAAATATACCACAAGAGATATTGTAACACTGCCCGTCTATAAGTCCGTAAGTCCAGAACAGTCCGGCTTTTCAATGATACACTTTGCCGAAACAACTTTACACCAAGGAAAGAACCGTTAGACCCGTTTGACGTGCGTCAACTGAGGTCGTCGGGAGGATCAGAGAAAGTAAAAGACACTTTTTAAATTCAAACTAATTCTGGTTTTTTATTGTTCGAAACATTTCTTTTATACAATTTTTGGATTTAAATTTCCATTTACATAATCCCCTCTTAAATCAATCAATATATTTTATTTTAAATTAATTATGTAAAAAAATGCAATTCTAACAAAATGTACATACAATATATTTCAGTTTAATTACTTAATATTTTCCCCGTACTAAAATGCGAATCATCATAATTATTTACCTTCTTTTTTTATTTAAAATTATTTAAAATTTATTCCAATGTTTTGAAACATAATATGTGATGACACTTTGAATAATATATACTTCATAAGATTCATAAAACTTCACTTACTTATAATTGTAAACATATGAAATATTGTTTACTTAATTATTATTGTTTTGTTTTGATAAAAAGAAATTACGTCATGGGATTTCCTTTATAACTTATTTCAATAGGTTTTAATTTGGATAGGTTAGTGAGTAGACGTAGTATCTCTACACAACCACTTTCAAACAACGTTTTAAAAGATGCTCCGACCGCTATAGTTTGTGTTTAATCTTTACAACATTTTCTATAATCGTAAATTTTTTCAATTTTTTCTTTTGTAATGTTCGAAGTTAAGGGGGACCCACAGGAAACCCAACTAACGTTTTTGGTAATAACTCAAAAACTAAGCAGTTGATAATTTATTGAACTGTTTTTTCTTCAAATATTTCAATATTTTTCGATTTTTCTAAATCAAACTCAATTCCTTAAAAAAACTTTTATTTTACTATCTCCTTATCTATCTCCTTATCTTATTGTCTATAAAATACAGATAAAAACAAATATCTGAAATTTTTTAGTAAACGTGGACAAATACATTTTATAACTGTAGAAAATTTGAAGTTGATAGCACTTATAGTTTGTGATAAATTCGATTATGTAGAAATTCGAACGGACACCGAAGACACACCAATATATTACCGTTTTTACTTTTGCATAGTACGGGACCCTAAAAATGAATTAAATTTGAAAAAAAACATTATCAATACAAATAATAAGTTCAATAATTTACAATAATTCAAAAACTGAGAGCCGAAAAAAATTGCGATGCTTTTCAAATTATGTGGCCTCAAAAAGACTTTTTGCAGCCTTTTTTCTGTCCCTTCCATTAAAAACACAAAAATATAATTACTTGAGTTTTTGAAGTGAAAACTTCTTTAGCCGCGTTATGCAATTTTGTATGAAGCAAAATTTATATATTCACGAACGAATTTTTAAGAGAACAAAATATTTTTAAATAAGAAATACATCTATCATTTCTTATCGCTACAAATTGCGATGAAAATATAGCAGTCGACTGAGGTTCTATAGGTTGTGAGTTCAATTCCCGGTGTGGTACACGTTTTTATTGTTTTTTTTTTAATTTCTATTAAATACCATTAAAATTATTTGTTTTTATTCACAAATTCATTAAATAATAAAAATTTCTTTTAACGAGTTTTAAAAAATTGATCTATTATGCAGTTTTTTGAAGTTATATTGCTACTGTCTTTTGGAATTTGTATTCGAGTCATCATGCTAAATAAATATTGAATATAAATGAAATTGAAAGTATGTCTGTTTGTCCTTTATGCATAAGTACATCAATAAAATTGTTGCTCTGGGTGTAACAACCACGCGTACTTTAGTCCCTGCCATTGGCAGATGAGTTACCTTGAGATATCGTATACCACTGACAATAGCAGTGCTATCTCATTAGCCAAAGTCATATCTTAGGGATGCTGGTGGATAAAGTATTTTCAATCAACGATACCATCCCTTACTCTAAGTTATAGAATATTCCTTGATGTCACGCTGTTTTAAATAAAATGTGTTTGGATGTAGAAATTACAAGGTGTGTCACAACAACACATAAAAACCTTTTAAGAACAAGGTCGCACAACAACATGCTTTCTAAGGTGTTGATAGACGCAAATTTTTTATATGATATGTTTTGATCATTTTAAATATAAAAATTTATATAACAGTTGCTTGGAATGCTGATAGATGTGAAACCCAGAATAATTTTAATGATTTTAATTTAAAAAATATGGAGGGGCTGAAATCTCACAGCTCTGAGATATCAAGACTTCGGTCTGGGTTAAGGATTTTGATATAGTTTTCGGCAAAAAACTTTTATGAGGACATGGTTTCTAGTTTTGGGCAGCGATGTATATCAAACATAACTCTTTGTTGAAATACAAGTTTTTTATCTCTGTTTAAAAATTTATTACAAAACTAACACGAAACATCAATACGTTGCCGGAAAATTATAATCAAAATTCCAAAAATATTGTTAAATTAAATAAAATCAAACTTTTTCAAAATTCCAAAAATATTCCAAATATTAGAATAAAATCAAATATTTAAATATTTTCTAAATTCCAATAATATTTCAAAAATTCTTAAGAATCCAAACTTTTTTAAAAATTCTAAAAATATTGCAAAAATTATTACAAAATCAAAAATTGAAACTTTTTCCAAAATTCCAAAAATTATAATAATAACAAAAATTAAAAATTTTTCAAAATTTTAAAAATATTTCAAAAATTCTTACAAAATTAAAACTTTTGCCGAAATTCTAAAAATATTGCAAAAATTATTACAAAATCAAAAATACAAACTTTTTCAAAATTCCAAAAATATTTCAAAATTCAAAAATTTCCATGTCCAATTTCATTTGAAATTACATTTACGTCATAAAAACAGCTACATTTTTTTCCCAAAATATTGGCTAAAAAATTAAATGAAATCATTTTTTGACACACTTGACAACATTTTTTTGACAAACTTATAATGCCATAATTCTCTATAATAATAATAAAATATCATGTCATACGAACTATAAATTTTATTTTTTTCTAAAAAAATTGGGTAAAAAATAAATAAAAACCTTTCTTTTGACACACTTGACAACATTTTTTGACAAACTTATAATGCCATAATTCTCAATAATAATAATAAAATTTCATTTCAAACAAACAATTTATTTTTTTCCAAAAAATCGGGTAAAAAACTAAATAAAAATCTTTTGACACACTTGACAACATTTTGTTGACAAACTTATAATGCCATAATTCTCAATAATAATAATAAAATTTCATTTCAAACAAACAATTTTATTTCCAAAAAATTGGGTAAAAAAAAAATAAAAATCTTTCTTTTGACACACTTGACAACACTTTTTTGACAAACTTATAATGCCATGATTCTCAATAATAATAATAAAACTTCATTTCAAACAAACAATTAATTTTATATTTTTTCCCAAAAATTAGGTAAAAAAATAAATAAAAATCTTTCTTTTGACACACTTGACAACTTTTTTTTGACAAACTTATAATGCAATAATCTAGTTTTTGATCTCACATACCAATCCCGACCATCAAGATTTCTCCAAATTCAATGTTCCTACTCGTAATCACTTAAAATGAACGTTTTTTAAGCCAAAAATATGAAAATTTCCTTGTTTTGACACACTTAATGATTTTTTTGACACACTTCCGGTACAGTTATCGAACACAGCGTCCTTTCGAACCTGTCCCTTGAGTATACCTATTTTTAGAAAAAAAATTTTTTGAAATCCCTCCTGTGGTTTTCCCTGCAGCGTAGGTAATGACGGCCGGCTGGACGGCCGGCCGACAGACAGACATACATTTTTTTTTTGTTGCTTTTTTAGAATCAGGAGGTCCTAAAACGTCGAGAAATGTCAAAAAAAGTGGGGGTAAGAATTTCACTTTGAGTTCATGAATGTAATACTTAGGTCTTTCAGACCGAAGTAATTCTGAAATTTTAATTTGCAATGCTACAATAATTGGAAGATACAAAAAAACACAGTTAATTCACAGATTTAAGTTTTCACTTCTGTCGGCAGTCCTTAACACTGCCTTTTTTTTATAATTTTCGTTAAAAATTTATCAAACTTCCTATCTGTGTGAATTTTTTAAAATTTTTTGTTAATCAACGTCGAAACGTAGGGAGAAGGGGCGCATTAAAAATTATGTGTTAAAAAATTAAATTCTAAAAAAAACGCAATCTTGCAATCGAAAAAAATCCAGTGCTCATTCACATGACACCCCCACTTGACCGAGTTTAAAATTATAATTTAATCTCTTTATCCCACTTTAAACCCTCTTAATAAATATTATTTTGCTACCTTATTTCAAATTGACCTTACTCTCAATTCAATAAACGTAATGCCCAAAACAACGTTCTGGGTTCAATCACTAATTAGTAAGCAAAAAACCATCTAGGTTTTATTAAGTATTCAACACCTTAATTGTTGCACAACAACAGGAAAACAATTCTTCAAACAATATTCTCTAACAAGAATATTCAACTACTTTAAAAATGCCAATGGTTGATTGTAGACATTTCCAGTCCTTAGCGTCTAAACAGTTAAAATATAAAAATGTTACGTTAAAATAACAGTTAAAACTTTATTCACAATAAAAAAATAACTTCTTCTATTTACACGGTGTTTTGTTTTCGATATGGCGTTTTGTTTACAATTAATTTTATTTAACAGTATTGCATTCCACTTAAACTGTTAAAACTGTAGCGATTAATATATTTAAATCTAAATAATTAATCACTACAAACTTAAATGATCAATTAATGTAAACGATCAATTAACGTAAACGATCACTTTACATTAATTCAATATACTTGAGACACGAACCGATTGATAAAAGCTTAATCTCGTTCCACTAGTCGACGCCGTGCGGCTGATGCTATAAATTATTTAATTAATTTACTCGAAATTTAAAATCGTCAATTGAACGTCCTAAATAAAATTACATGTTTTTGTTGAAGTTAAATTATAAATCAAAAAATTAACTTTTTTACTTTCTCGTGATATTTTCAAACGTTAACATCGCTCTTACAAATATTAATAAATTAATAGATTTGTGTTATGGTATTGCTTTTATTAAAAACATTGGTTAATAAATCATACTGTGTATTTACATTAAGTTAATGTAATTAATAGTGAATTATCATTTAAATAAACTCTGTAATTTAGAAGTAAAATATAAGCGAGTTTTTAGTGTATGAACCAAGGAGTTCATCATTGGTGACGCCGATTACGGTTTTTATCGTTTAAATTTTTTTACAAGCCTTGTAACTGGACAGCCTGATACATTATTGTATCAGGTTATTAGGTACGTATTTAAACTCTTCATAATACCTCGATATAGTTGTACTAAAACGTTTTTATTTTTGGGTGGTATAACAAACGTATGAAACTCTGGAAGTATTACGTGTATGCGAGCGTCAATCACCATATTTAACGAAAACATAAAAAAATAGCACATCATAAAAACAGTATAACTAACAGCAATATCATCATATCATCATTGTTACAAATATATAAATATAACAGCAAAATATAACAGCGTAATATAACAACATAATCTAACAGTATGATACAACAGCATAATCATCAATCATCATAATCATATCAGCATATATTCATAAAGCCATTGATCAACATCGAAAACATTATAACTTTATATATATATATATATATACCCAAATACCATATATGTATATGTGAAATATCAACTTTATATTAACAAATAACAACAATCATTTATACGGTTACTTCTAACAATCAAAACCAGTATCAAGAAATTAAAATTAAACAAGAAGCTAACATCTCTGGAATCACATCACAGGATTTACAAGATAAATATTTCAAATTATTATTTTAAAAAAATTTTTTCTATTTAAAGTAGCATTTACGTAACGTAACGTTTATCAATTATTTCTTTAAATTATTTTTGAAATCTAATCATTATTCTATATTTTTGGTTTTCATTTTTATTATTTTTTTCTTTTAATTTAAAATATAAATCGTTATATACTATACTATTACTATATTATCGATATTATTATACTATCGAATTATTTATATTTTTATATCTAACTGCAATCCGATAAACAAATCTATTCGCGAAGCAAATCTTAAACGAAAAATATCGCTTTTACATTATTCTAGGTTTTTTATTTTTTTTTCTTAAAAAAAAAAAAGAGAAAATTTTATTCTGCTTTATTTCGAAAGCTATTACTCGCGTTAACTCTCATATTTTTTATTCTTATATCTTTCTTAAATTTACTTTGACATCGACAAAAATGTTGGACGACGAACAGATGGGCGCAGCTCAAAGTGTAAGGGACAACAAACCTTTAGAGCTCGGTGCCTCGTCCAGCATAAAGCTGCAACCTTTCTGGACACAACAGCCGGCCACTTGGTTTCGAGTGGCCGAGCAGACTTTTGAGTTTCAGAATATAAAGGTAGACAAGCAAAAGTATTTGCACTTGCTGCATTCTCTAACCCCCCAATTGTGTGACATGGTTTCGGACATTATGGATGTATTGCCTGAAACCAATAAATATGAAGCACTCAAACAAGCGCTGTTGGAACGGCTGGCACCATCAGACGAGCGGCGTCTAGAAGCGCTCCTGACAGGACAAGATCTCGGAGATCGAATACCATCCGAGGCTCTACGCCATATTAAAAAACTTGCGTGCAACAATTTCAGTGAAAAGCTGATACTATCACTTTGGGTACGTAGGATGCCAGAATTGATTAGAATAGCGTTGGCTGGTCAATCAGAATCAACCCCAGTTGAAACGATGGCGAAGATGGCCGACAAAATGTTCGAGACAATGTCTCTCAACACTGGAACAAATCAAATAACTGAGATTCGCCAATCTCGTTCATCAACACGTTCCACTCATGCTAGTCAACGACGGGGAACACCTGTAGCAAGCGCAACAATGGAAGAACGCCTATCAAGAGTTGAAAGACAACTCGAGCAGCTGACTCGATTTCGTCGATCGAACTCGAGGAGTAGGTTCAACTCAATGAACTCGAATTATCGCGGCAGCTAACCATCTCCATACCGACAACGGTCAAAATCTCGATCTGGCTCGAAAAACAAACTCGGTTCGTGTTACTACCACCGAACATTTGGAGCTGCAGCACGCAAGTGTAGATCTCCATGTTCACTTAGCCAGTCCACATCCACAGCTACCATGGATGTAGACCCAGCATTAAATCCAAAAAATGGTTAAAACCCGAAGTCGAGACGACCGTAACAGAAAGCAGTTACTCCAGTCGTCTGTTCGTTCACGACAAAGTGAACAACCAAACTTTTCTTATAGACACCGGAGCAGACCTCTCGGTGCTCCCCATAAAATATAATCGATCCATAACAAATATTCCAAAATCAAACGATCTAGCCTTATCAGCTGCCAACGGCACGATAATCAATACCTACGGAACAAGGCTCCTACAGGTAGATATCGGCCTAAAACGAACATTCACACACGCTTTCGTACTAGCGCAAGTGAATCGTCCGATCATTGGTGCTGATTTTCTAAGTAAATTTGGTCTGCTTGTCGATCTTAAACGAAAACGGCTGATTGATTCAGCTACACAGCTGTCAATCAATGCCACAATGGCTAGTGTTGATACGCCAACACCCATCCATTATACGATCGACAACGATTACGGCCTGCTACTAAAGAAGTTTCCTTCCCTAACAGCAGAGCCGAACTACAATTTACCGGTCAAGCATAACGTGGTACATCACATTGTTACCACCGGGCATTTGCCTGTATCAAGACCACGCAGACTAGATCCAATTCGTCAAAAAGCTGCGTTTATGGAATTTCAACATATGGTTGAACTTGGAATTTGTCGCATTTCATTTTCCTCTGTATCTTGTCCGCTTCACATCGTTCGAAAGAAAGATCTCGACTGGAGACCATGTGGAGATTATCGCAGGTTAAACGCTGTCACGATTCCTGATCGCTATCCGATACCGCACATACAAAATTTTTCGATGAATTTGTATGGTTGCAAAATTTTTTCCAAAATTGACCTTGTTAGAGCCTATCATCTCATTCCTGTCGCGAATGAAGATATACACAAAACGGCTATCACAACTCCATTTGGCCTCTTCGAATTCACTCGAATGCCATTCGGTTTACGTAATGCTGCACAAACGTTTCAGCGTTTCATAAACGAAATCGTTCGAGATTTAGATTTTGTTTTTGTCTACATCGACGATATTTTAGTGGCATCGATAAATGAGGAACAACACAAACTTCATCTGGAACAACTATT
The DNA here is from genome assembly GCA_963693315.1 of Diogma glabrata. Taxonomy (NCBI): domain Eukaryota; kingdom Metazoa; phylum Arthropoda; class Insecta; order Diptera; family Cylindrotomidae; genus Diogma; species Diogma glabrata. Next base: position 75,104,583 of record OY856187.1, read on the forward strand.
CCAGAAACTAAGCGAGTTTGGTGTTCATATTAAGAGTTCAAAATGCGTTTTCGGCGTAAACACTCTCGAATTCCTCAGCCACACGATAACACCTAATGGTATTCGGCCTTCTCAAGAACGAATTAATGCCATTACGGAATTCCCAGCACCAACATCAATCAAACGTATTCAGCAATTCGTCGGTATGATAAATTATTATCATAGATTCATACCGAAACTAGCTGAAACACTTGCCCCAATTCATACACACTTGGCCGCTTTACTGAAAAAGCCCAAGACCCCTAAAAATTTTACTTGGCCAAACGAATGTCAACTCGCATTCACCAAGCTAAAAACTGAATTGGGCAATATTACGTTGTTAGTGCATCCACGTAACGATTCTGCTTACAGTATCACTACAGATGCATCGAACATTGCTGTTGGAGCAGTGCTACAGCAACGTAATAATGATTGTTGGGAACCACTGGGATTTTTCTCAAAGAAACTTTCAGACGCTGAAACTAAATACTCTGCATTTGATCGAGAGCAACTCGCAATTTACCTAGCTATAAAACACTTCAGGTATTTTGTCGAAGGTCGCGAATTCACAATTTACACCGACCACAAGCCTCTCACTCGTGCAATACATTCTAAAACCGAACGAAACCCAAGGCAATCTCGCCACTTGGATTTCATAAGTCAATTTACTACCGATATCCAACATGTGCAAGGTAAAGATAACACTGTCGCGGACGCATTATCTCGTGCATCCGACAACGAAACTGCATCAGTTGAGATTCACTTCAACTACGATGCTATCATAGCTGCACAAAAAGCAGACTTAGAACTTCAGAATTTACTTTCTGGTTCCGTATGTCACGCTGGTTCATCGATGAAACTAGAGCTTTTTAAACTTCCAGGTTTTGAAATAGTCTGCGAAACATCAACGGGTAACAATCGCCCATACATCGCAGAACCTTTACGCAAAACTGTATTTAACACTTTACACAACTTGTCACATCCTGGTGTCAACGGTACTCGTAAATTGATTACAACTAGATATTTTTGGCCCAGCATTAATAAAGATATTAATCACTGGACAAAGTCTTGTTTATCTTGCCAACGCTCTAAGGTCCAACGACATACAAAAAGTCCAACTGGACAATTCGAAATTCCACAATCTCGTTTCGAACACATCCATATAGATATCGTAGGACCACTTCCTCCTTCTAATGGATGTTCTTACATTTTAACTTGCGTTGATCGATTCACTCGATGGCCAGAAGCTTTTACTATGTCTGATATGTCTGCTGCTACCATAGCCACGACATTTGTCAATAATTACGTATCACGATTCGGTGTTCCACTGCACATCACAACTGATCAGGGAACACAATTCGAGTCTAAACTTTTTTCTGAATTAACGAAACTTTTGGGCTCACATCGGATACGTACAACGGCCTACCATCCACAAGCGAACGGAATGGTAGAACGTTTTCATCGACAACTAAAAGCTGCACTTATGGCCAGAGGCAACACTACTCAGTGGAGCTCCGAAATACCAATCATTCTTCTTGGTATTCGAGCTACAGTGAAAGAAGATCTGAAGTGCTCACCCGCAGAACTTGTCTACGGACAAACACTGAAACTGCCCGGTGAGTTCTTCGTAGAAAATCCTCTTTCACAGCTGCCTACTCATGATACAGTTATTGATCAACTTCGAAATACAATGCACAATCTGATTCCAACACCTACACGACAAAGTAAACAAAACGACATTTTTGTCCCAAAGTCGCTTGAAAACTGCGACTACGTTTTTGTTAGGGTCGATAGAACACGCACAGGCTTACAAACCCCATATGAAGGTCCTTACAAAATCATACGACGTCTCCGTAAACAATTCGTAATCGAGATCAAAGGCAAACAACAATCTGTCTCGATCGACAGATTGAAGCCAGCGTATGGTATTTTGTGTTCAGCTGATCGTTCACCAGCTTCTCGAACACACAAAGCTGTTCATTTCGAACAGACACATTAAACGGGGGGCTTTCATCTACGAGCGGGGTACTGTAGCGATTAATATATTTAAATCTAAATAATTAATCACTACAAACTTAAATGATCAATTAATGTAAACGATCAATTAACGTAAACGATCACTTTACATTAATTCAATATACTTGAGACACGAACCGATTGAGTTTTGATAAAAGCTTAATCTCGTTCCACTAGTCGACGGCGTGCGGCTGATGCTATAAATTATTTAATTAATTTACTCGAAATTTAAAATCGTCAATTGAACGTCCTAAATAAAATTACATGTTTTTGTTGAAGTTAAATTATAAATCAAAAAATTAACTTTTTTACTTTCTCGTGATATTTTCAAACGTTAACATCGCTCTTACAAATATTAATAAATTAATAGATTTGTGTTATGGTATTGCTTTTATTAAAAACATTGGTTAATAAATCATACTGTGTATTTACATTAAGTTAATGTAATTAATAGTGAATTATCATTTAAATAAACTCTGTAATTTAGAAGTAAAATATAAGCGAGTTTTTAGTGTATGAACCAAGGAGTTCATCAAAACTATCACAGTCTAATTTAAATTATAACTTTATATTATCGCAGTCTATTTTAAAACTAATTCTCATTTCGCAAAACGAATTCTTTAAATATAATTCTGCTTAGTTTTTCAAATATTCTAGGTGAATCCATAATTTCTATGCGAAGAAAACTCTAAAAATTCTATATTACCTACGTCATTATATTTTACTTTATGTTTTGACGCTTCTCTTGGAAACAATGTGATGTTGGTTTTAGTGTTGAAATATTATATTGGGGAAATTGAGGTTGAGTTCAATTTGGTTTTGTAAACATTTCGATTTTCGATTAATTTTGGTCGGAGCAAAGCGAGAGGAAACAATACATATAGCAAAGATCATTATTTAAAATTATACAAAAACCGGTGAAGTTTAAAATTCCAACCCATTTTTAAAGAATTCTGAATTAGAACCCTTTCATACGATACCCTACTTGACACGATAAAAAAGTGTATTTTCTCAAGGGCCTCACATCGTCGACCAGTAAAATAAATGAAAACAACTATATATATTTTAGAACCCTCCATCTTGTGTGGATAGGAAAGTTTTACATGCATCTCAAATTTTAGGCCATAAGATTTGTGGTTTACGAGATAATCGTTATAAAGGGAAAAACACGCTTTTCCTCACCAATAGGCTTCGTTATAAAATACACACTAGAATTGAAATTGGATAAAACAAATTTCTATTCTAAAAACACCAAGTAATGGTAAATCCACTAAAACTTTGCATTGTCGTCGTATTCCAAATAATCGCATTATATTTTCTTAAATTTTATATACATATCCCAGTTCTATGTCGAATATTTATTTGTATCCAATCTAGGCTTATGGTTTGTAACTCGGGTTTCCTAAATATATTTATGCCATAGGTAATATTTTAATAAAAATGTACCTCCGCTCTAAGAAATAGCCTTTTTACCACGATTTAAAAATAATATGACTGTCATCTGACTGTCATACACTAGAATTGAAATTAAATTAAAACACAGGTAAAGCTGACTCTCCATTAGTCTCTTTTATCTTTTTTTCTAGCCAAAATAGAACGGGAAACCATGATTAATTTTCTAAAGAGAGAGTAAGACGAATATCACAATTTTTCATGGAAAAAATATTTTATAGGATTGGAATTGTGACATTTCACCATTATTTTTAATAAACATCTAATTTTATTATATATTTTTGACAATGTCGTATCCAACTGCTAGATAATTTTAAATATATTTTTTCAGTGCAAAAGTCGTCTTTTTCCATAAAAAAGTCTTGCTCTATAGACTTTTTTTTATAGTAGAACACTTTTTTATAGTATATTACTTTTAAAAAAAAAAAAACTCATGGAAAGTAAAAAAAAGGCATGGAATAATTAAATAAAAAATCATAATCTTTTTTCCTTTCGCACTTATATGATTTTCATATCTTCTATTTCACAGAATAAAAAAGACGAGAAAACAAGACTAATGGAGAATTTACATAATGGTTAATCCATTAAAAGATTCCAATGAATACGAAGCCAAATATTCGAATTATATTCGTCTTAAATTTTATGTACATAGTATATCCAAATTTATTTATGAAATTAGTTGAATAAACTGAATTTTAACAAGCGAACTGTAGACTGTGAAATTTAACGTGATTAATCAATCAAAATAGAGAATTTTATATTCACCACAAAATTCTTATATTTGATTAGTTAATAATATCGGCCACAGTACACAGTTTGAAGGTTGAAAACCAGATTCATGATAAATTTTCATGACAATCCGGCTCCAAGGACCATAAAAATAAAAAATGTTTCCATTATTATTATTTTTTATTTTCTAATATCAAATTTATTTTTATTATAAATTTAATGAGTTATAATACTATCATACACTTTGCTTTTTTTAATAACCACCAAAACTCTAATATGTTGAAAATATTTTAGCCATTCTACTAAGAGGAGGTGCCAAAAATGCAGCACACGTTTTGATAACATTCTCACAATGTTACATTAAAGTAAATTAAACAAAATTTCATTCAAACTTCCTAGAACTTTAATTAAAACAAATTTATTATTATATTATAAAAAAGTTAGCCATCACAAATATTTGACAAAAGCCGCATATCAACAATGTATTTTCCTTTTCAACAAAACGAAATAAAACACGAATTTCAACTCTTTATTTATTCATGAAAATTCTCATAAATAAAACAAAAGCAAAATGAAAATGGGAAACTAACAATAAGAACAAAAAAGTATATATTTCCACGATAAAATACGAATAAGAAGTTGGAGTAGTAATAAGACTTGCCTGAATATGTATATTTTTTCATTCGTTTTTGGTTTAAGATTGAATAATAAACAAGTAAGAGCTTTGTTGTAAGTGTTATGAAATTATAATAATATAAAACTGTCTAGAGATTTGACTGGAAACGAATTACTATTTATATTTTTCGTTATATGCAAAAAAAAGTTTAAGCTATAATTTGGTTCTTATATTTGTATGAACGAATACTCGAATTAAGTAAGACCTAAAGTAAAAATAATGAATTCTAAGACACTAGAAATGAATGTATTCAATTGAATAGAATGAAAAATTGCTTTGAAAAGTGAAAGATCCGTAACAAAAGTTTTATCTCAATTCCGGTCGGTTCGGGGAATCGAACCGGCGTCCCTCTGATCAAAGTTTATATGGTTAACCATTTAACCAACTCGACCAGCGACGAGATAAAATTTTGTTTTTGGACGATCGACTTAACATCACAATTATTTAATTCATTTTTAATGTCAATTTTTGTCTTATTTATTTATTCTACGAACACGTTTTACCGTTCTTCATACCTCAACTAAGTTGACATTGAATGAAGAACATTATGGATCTACGAATATGGGAGACAAATCCCAACTAGTGGAGAATGGCCACTAACCAATTTAAATTCAAGATTTTTATTAAGAGTTTATCAATGGATCTAACCATTATGTAGTTTAGAATTCTAAGACACTAGAAATGAATGTATTCAATTGAATAGAATGAAAAATTGCTTTGAAAAGTGAAAGATCCGTAACAAAAGTTTTATCTCAATTCCGGTCGGTTCGGGGAATCGAACCGGCGTCCCTCTGATCAAAGTTTATATGGTTAACCATTTAACCAACTCGACCAGCGACGAGATAAAATTTTGTTTTTGGACGATCGACTTAACATCACAATTATTTAATTCATTTTTAATGTCAATTTTTGTCTTATTTATTTATTCTACGAACACGTTTTACCGTTCTTCATACCTCAACTAAGTTGACATTGAATGAAGAACATTATGGATCTACGAATATGGGAGACAAATCCCAACTAGTGGAGAATGGCCACTAACCAATTTAAATTCAAGATTTTTATTAAGAGTTTATCAATGGATCTAACCATTATGTAGTTTAGAATTCTAAGACACTAGAAATGAATGTATTCAATTGAATAGAATGAAAAATTGCTTTGAAAAGTGAAAGATCCGTAACAAAAGTTTTATCTCAATTCCGGTCGGTTCGGGGAATCGAACCGGCGTCCCTCTGATCAAAGTTTATATGGTTAACCATTTAACCAACTCGACCAGCGACGAGATAAAATTTTGTTTTTGGACGATCGACTTAACATCACAATTATTTAATTCATTTTTAATGTCAATTTTTGTCTTATTTATTTATTCTACGAACACGTTTTACCGTTCTTCATACCTCAACTAAGTTGACATTGAATGAAGAACATTATGGATCTACGAATATGGGAGACAAATCCCAACTAGTGGAGAATGGCCACTAACCAATTTAAATTCAAGATTTTTATTAAGAGTTTATCAATGGATCTAACCATTATGTAGTTTAGAATTCTAAGACACTAGAAATGAATGTATTCAATTAAGTAGAATGAAAAATTGCTTTGAAAAGTGAAAGATCCGTAACAAAAGTTTTATCTCAATTCCGGTCGGTTCGGGGAATCGAACCGGCGTCCCTCTGATCAAAGTTTATATGGTTAACCATTTAACCAACTCGACCAGCGACGAGATAAAATTTTGTTTTTGGACGATCGACTTAACATCACAATTATTTAATTCATTTTTAATGTCAATTTTTGTCTTATTTATTTATTCTACGAACACGTTTTACCGTTCTTCATACCTCAACTAAGTTGACATTGAATGAAGAACATTATGGATCTACGAATATGGGAGACAAATCCCAACTAGTGGAGAATGGCCACTAACCAATTTAAATTCAAGATTTTTATTAAGAGTTTATCAATGGATCTAACCATTATGTAGTTTAGAATTCTAAGACACTAGAAATGAATGTATTCAATTGAATAGAATGAAAAATTGCTTTGAAAAGTGAAAGATCCGTAACAAAAGTTTTATCTCAATTCCGGTCGGTTCGGGGAATCGAACCGGCGTCCCTCTGATCAAAGTTTATATGGTTAACCATTTAACCAACTCGACCAGCGACGAGATAAAATTTTGTTTTTGGACGATCGACTTAACATCACAATTATTTAATTCATTTTTAATGTCAATTTTTGTCTTATTTATTTATTCTACGAACACGTTTTACCGTTCTTCATTCCCCGTTCGATTCCCCGAACCGACCGGAATTGAGATAAAACTTTTGTTACGGATCTTTCACTTTTCAAAGCAATTTTTCATTCTATTCAATTGAATACATTCATTTCTAGTGTCTTAGAATTCTAAACTACATAATGGTTAGATCCATTGATAAACTCTTAATAAAAATCTTGAATTTAAATTGGTTAGTGGCCATTCTCCACTAGTTGGGATTTGTCTCCCATATTCGTAGATCCATAATGTTCTTCATTCAATGTCAACTTAGTTGAGGTATGAAGAACGGTAAAACGTGTTCGTAGAATAAATAAATAAGACAAAAATTGACATTAAAAATGAATTAAATAATTGTGATGTTAAGTCGATCGTCCAAAAACAAAATTTTATCTCGTCGCTGGTCGAGTTGGTTAAATGGTTAACCATATAAACTTTGATCAGAGGGACGCCGGTTCGATTCCCCGAACCGACCGGAATTGAGATAAAACTTTTGTTACGGATCTTTCACTTTTCAAAGCAATTTTTCATTCTATTCAATTGAATACATTCATTTCTAGTGTCTTAGAATTCTAAACTACATAATGGTTAGATCCATTGATAAACTCTTAATAAAAATCTTGAATTTAAATTGGTTAGTGGCCATTCTCCACTAGTTGGGATTTGTCTCCCATATTCGTAGATCCATAATGTTCTTCATTCAATGTCAACTTAGTTGAGGTATGAAGAACGGTAAAACGTGTTCGTAGAATAAATAAATAAGACAAAAATTGACATTAAAAATGAATTAAATAATTGTGATGTTAAGTCGATCGTCCAAAAACAAAATTTTATCTCGTCGCTGGTCGAGTTGGTTAAATGGTTAACCATATAAACTTTGATCAGAGGGACGCCGGTTCGATTCCCCGAACCGACCGGAATTGAGATAAAACTTTTGTTACGGATCTTTCACTTTTCAAAGCAATTTTTCATTCTATTCAATTGAATACATTCATTTCTAGTGTCTTAGAATTCTAAACTACATAATGGTTAGATCCATTGATAAACTCTTAATAAAAATCTTGAATTTAAATTGGTTAGTGGCCATTCTCCACTAGTTGGGATTTGTCTCCCATATTCGTAGATCCATAATGTTCTTCATTCAATGTCAACTTAGTTGAGGTATGAAGAACGGTAAAACGTGTTCGTAGAATAAATAAATAAGACAAAAATTGACATTAAAAATGAATTAAATAATTGTGATGTTAAGTCGATCGTCCAAAAACAAAATTTTATCTCGTCGCTGGTCGAGTTGGTTAAATGGTTAACCATATAAACTTTGATCAGAGGGACGCCGGTTCGATTCCCCGAACCGACCGGAATTGAGATAAAACTTTTGTTACGGATCTTTCACTTTTCAAAGCAATTTTTCATTCTATTCAATTGAATACATTCATTTCTAGTGTCTTAGAATTCTAAACTACATAATGGTTAGATCCATTGATAAACTCTTAATAAAAATCTTGAATTTAAATTGGTTAGTGGCCATTCTCCACTAGTTGGGATTTGTCTCCCATATTCGTAGATCCATAATGTTCTTCATTCAATGTCAACTTAGTTGAGGTATGAAGAACGGTAAAACGTGTTCGTAGAATAAATAAATAAGACAAAAATTGACATTAAAAATGAATTAAATAATTGTGATGTTAAGTCGATCGTCCAAAAACAAAATTTTATCTCGTCGCTGGTCGAGTTGGTTAAATGGTTAACCATATAAACTTTGATCAGAGGGACGCCGGTTCGATTCCCCGAACCGACCGGAATTGAGATAAAACTTTTGTTACGGATCTTTCACTTTTCAAAGCAATTTTTCATTCTATTCAATTGAATACATTCATTTCTAGTGTCTTAGAATTCTAAACTACATAATGGTTAGATCCATTGATAAACTCTTAATAAAAATCTTGAAAGTAAAAATAATGATTGGAATGAAGAAATGTCAGTAGAGACTGCATATTAAGGAAATTAAATTGCAGTAATAACATTTGTTTTTGATTGAAAATTATTATGAGTCATAAGATGTTACTCCATAAATGAATATTATTATGCAAACGATGTTCAAGTTGATTATGTTGAATTTTTGTGAGCCAGTAAACTTTTATTTAATTTCATAAATAGAAAAAATTATAAAAAGAATATCCAGAATCGGCTTATATCTGTTTAGAACTCAGTAGTTCTTCATCTGGAATATAAAAAAATCTTGTTCATTCACTTATTAAAATTATTCTTCAGTTTCTGACTGAAAGTTTGTTTAATTAGTTAGCTTTCATTTTTTCTCTGTTTTATATTACAAAATCCACTTTAAGCATTTGAATTTTCAATTTTCTTAAAGTTTTTACGTTTTTCCTGGATTTTTGTTATAGGATATAGTTTGATAAACGTTGTACAAAAATTTTTCACAGTCCAAAGGAATATAATTTTTATAAACTTCTTTGTAAAAGAAAGTTTTTAGACTTGAACTTATCAGTCGAAATCATAACGAAATCATTTATTTATTTATTTGTTATATAAGGAACCAATTGGTTCTGAAAAAACTATGTAATTTCCCTCCAATCACTTTTAATGGTACTCAAGTTCAAACCTGAAAGCTATTTGTTTTCTGCAGTCTAAGTCTTCTACAGTCAGAATAGGGGCGTCATTTGAAATAAAAAAGTTGGCCGATCTATTACTCGCTCGTTGAAGGTTCTTTGAAAAGTTTATCCTTTTTTCAGTTGCACGCATTATTTACTGTTTTCGATGGTGATATGTCAAGAACTTCGAAACTGAAAATAAAATACCAAATTATGTATAACTCGAAACATTACCTAATTTATCTCTCTGTTATATATTGCTTATAGCACCTCGTTTAATGGGTCAACAAATTATCAAAACTAACTTGAAGCTTCGGGGCATACGATTGGGCACTTCTTGATGTATAATGAATTTTGATATTTTGATGAAGTTTTTTAAGTTTTCAAACTCGTTAATTTTTTTTTCAGTTTAAGTAGATTGTCGTAAAACAAAGGACATGAACATTAATTAAAAAGCTAATGCTCTTTAAAAAAAAAAGCTTATCCTTTCGTATGATACCCAACTCGATCGGACCAAAATTTTTTTTGTTTTCTCAAAACACAGAGTAATAAATATCATACAGATCGATAAGTTTTTATTGCATATTGTTACGTTTTTCCAACCTTCCTTCGAATTGGCCTTACTTGCAATTCAATAAAGACAATTCCCAATCACCTTCTGAGTTCGCTCACTGATTAGTATAAGCAAACACACCAGGTTATATTAAGCATTCAACACCTTAATTGATCCACAACAACAGGAAAACAATATAGCAACAATATCCCTATCTAGAATATTTTTCCAACAGCTTCGAAACTTCAACGATTGATTGTATAAATTTCCAGTTCACAGCTTTCAAAATAATACACAAAATATTTCTACTTAATAACACTTAAAACTTTATTTACAGAAACTACTTTAAATGAAACTTCTATTTGCACGATTTTATATGCACGGTACAACTTTTTGTTTACAATTAATTAATTTTACATTCAACTTAATAACTAATTTTACTAAATATTAGTTTTACATTACAAGTTTATCAAGTTTTTTAGTCATCTACTGTGGCAGTTAGAGAGGGGGCAAATTATAAATATGTTTACAATATTATACAGTTAATCTAATATGTTTACATAATTATACAATTAACCTTAATTAGGACTCTGTTGCCGTCTAAGCTTTGCTCTAAAAATAAAAATTATAAATTAATTAGTTCTTAGGATTAGTATTTAAACAGTTGAAAATTTCTATTTATCAATTAGTAGATAAACAAACAAATGTCAATTTTTGATGTTTCTTTTTTCACGCACGCCACACCACACCTCATAAATTTCGTTTTAGAGAAAATGTATTTTACGGGAAACGGCTGTAAAATTGAACTTTACTGCCGCTGGGGAGAAGGTTAACGTTTTTTTCTTTTTTCTACGGTGACAGAAAAAGGAACTCATATTTTTACGGCGGCAGAAAAAGTAACATTACATGATTTTATAAATAATATTTGTTATTTTTTCAAACAAATTGTATAACTTTGATAACAAAAAATAAATATTATAATTAGATTATAAAGTATTGCAATATTGTATAACTATGACAACAAAAAATAACAAATATTTTGATCGGATTATGAAACTTTGAATTGATGCTTTATTGCAAGGATAAACAATTTTATTTACACAAATGCATATGTTTTTTTCATTTTTGGAAGTAACTATGACGATAGTACATCCTATTTATAAAAATGTTGATGTGTTAATTGCATATTTATAAAAAAACTTAAACGTTTGCCGAGAAAAACAGTGTCTTTAATTCGGAGCTAAAGTGACTTTGTGTTTCATATATAATCGTCGTCCTTCCTTCTGCCGCCAGCTGAACTATAGACTCAATACAAAAAGTAGTCCCTTAGCTCCTAATTAAATAATTTACTATAACATGCTTCATTAATTAATTAATCGAGATTTAATTCATAGTGTTTTAAAATAGATGACGCTATCATATTGGGTGTGGATTTTTTAGGTTTATTGTTTTTCGGTTAAAAGTTTAATTGAATAAAACTAAGTGAAATAAAGTTGTTGTCTTTAATTTAAAAACATTTGTTTTTGTCAAGATTTAATTATAGTTTATTTCCATCATCAGCCTTCTAAGCTATATATAAATACAATACTCTACATCATTTTCAACCATCATAAGCCGCATAAGGCATATGTAAAAATAAGTTTGTACATTGTTGAAGCATAACTTCCACCGTTTGGTCATATGCACATCCTACTTTTTTAATGCCATTAAGATTAATAACCTGGCTATTGAGTATTTTTTATTAAAATATTCACCAATATGTCTATAAATCTTGTCCAACAGGATTAAACCATTAAGATTAAACCATTTCAATTATTATTCTTCTCTTATGGAAATATCAGTTCTACAAATAAACGAAAATTCATCCAAAACTATATAATCCATATCATACCAAAAGAACTATTATATAATTATTTCTTGAAAATTACCATCTTACTCCTCCGTTACAATTAATTTTTCAATCGGAGTAGACCCATTTGGTTGAAGAGAAATAAATGCAGAAGCAACAATACGAACACTACAAAAATGAAAAATCAATTATAATGTGCGAATTCAAACAATTAATCCCTATTGTTAGTTGTGTCACTGGTTAAGTGATTACAATAAAATCATTTATAGATATTGAATCGAATACGTGTATATATGTTCATAATAGATTGCAATACAAAAATGATTATAACTACAAAAAAAGGTCATCAACAGAATATGTCACATGAATATAAATTGTTTCCAGACATAGGCAAAAACAAAAACATTTCCACAAAATTAAAGTAAAACAAAATTCATCCACGTGAAAATAAAATATTTTTATTGAATTGAAATTCAAATTTTGTGATATTATATTCCACCCTGGCAATATCTTATAGAAATGAACAGTTTTGAGCAAAAAAAAAATTATTATTTGTGTCTCTCTAATTCTTTAGAATTTAATAAAAGTTTTCAATTAAAAATTGTAAAATATAATATTAACATTTAATAGCTCTTAAAACTATAGACGAAATAAAGTTTGTCGTTATCCTAGTAAGTAGCAGCAGTTCTTATTTTATTACCGTTTGTTTTTATTTTATCAACTTAAGTTGCTCATCATTCCTAATTATTTTGTTTTTTATTCTTGTTTGATCTTGAAAGTTATAAAAAATTTAAAGTTGTTTTGCTTAAGTAATACTTAATTATGATACTACTGTTTGTCTAAGAAGATGGTTTAAAACCGTAAAATATAAATTGTAGTTGTTTTATGATGTTCCT
>OY856187.1:75117849-75141907 GCA_963693315.1 Diogma glabrata
CGAGAAATAAGCTATCACCTTTTCCTGACCATCTATTTTCTGCGACAAGACTCCTCCTATACCTTCATTACTGGCATCAGTATCCAAAATAAACTGAACATTTGGTATAGGATAGGACAGAATTGGAGCCGTACATAATCTCTTTCGGAGCTCCACAAATGCTTGTTCTTGAGGTTCATTCTATTCAAATGCCTTATCTTTTCTGGTTAACTCATGCAGACTTTTGGCAACGTTGGCGAATCCTGGCACAAACCGTCTGTAATATGTGCACAATCCAAGGAAGCTTCGTAGTTCATGTAGATTCTTTGGTCTTGGCCAGTTCATAACTGCTGCAATCTTGTCAGAATCTGTATGAATTCCCATTGCCGTAACCTTGTGTCCCAAATATTTTACTTCTTCCTTGAAAAGTGAACACTTTTTGGGACTTAACTTTAAACCGGCTGCTTCCAACCTTTCCAGTACCTCCGCCAAGTTCCTCAAGTGGTCATCAAAGTCTTTGCCCATGACGATGATGTCATCCAAATATACAAGGCATGTTTTCCAGTGCAAGCCTTTTAGTACCCGTTCCATTAATCTCTCGAAAGTTGCGGGAGCGTTGCATAACCCAAATGGCATGACATTAAATTGCCATAGTCCATTACCTACACTGAACGCTGTTTTCTCCCGATCTTCATCCGCAACTTCAACCTGCCAGTAACCACTCTGCAGATCCAATGTTGAAAACAATTTTGAACCCGATAATGTATCCAGTGTATCATCAATCCTAGGCAATGGGTAGCTATCCTTCTTAGTAACTATGTTTAGTTTCCTGTAGTCAACACAAAATCTCAAGCTCCCATCTTTCTTGCCAACCAACACCACAGGTGAGCTCCAGGGACTGTCTGAAAGCTCAATTACACCAGCTTCTTTCATATCTCTTACCATTTTATCAGCTTCCTCTCTTTTAGCCAATGGTAATCTCCTTGGTGCTTGACGTATCGGCTTTTCTGCTCCGGTATCAATACGATGTTTCACCATATTGGTTCTGCCATTCCCTTCAGGTGTACTACAGAATACAGACTTGTGCCGCTCCAACAATTGACGTGCTGCTTTCTTCTGTTCTTCTGAAAGCCCTTCTGTCCATTTCTGCACAAGTTGCTCCATTTCTGCCTTTTGTTGTTTTGTGTTGACCGAGCAATTGATGTTTTTCTGCTCGCACTTTATTATTTTAGCTACCTCTTCGCATTGTCCTATGATTGATCCTTTCTTAATTGTTTTCTGCGTATCTGACAGATTTAAAACCCTTACTGGTATTTTGTAATCAGCATCCGATCTAACTAAAGTTCTTCCTATAACTACTTCTTTACAATTTTGTTGTTCTTCTTTGTTGGCTTCCACAACCCACAACCTGGGTGACCCAGAACCTCCTTCCAATTTTCCCCAAATGATTGTTTCTGATTGGGGTGGCAGCTTTTCCCTGTGATCTAATATTATTCGACGAACACAATTTGAATCTTCACCATTAAATTGGAGTGGCAACTCAACATTTCCGTACGTGAGTACTCCTTTGCCAGCATCAATAACGAATCCATTTGGCCTCATGAAGTCCATGCCCAGGATGACTTCATCCACAATGTCAGCTACAACCACTTCATGTTGAAAGTGAGTATTCCCTATTTCAATGTTGACCACTTTCTTTCCTTTAATACTTGCACTTTCGCCAGTAGCTGTCTGCATTCGGTATCTTCCTGCTGGTTTTAGTTTCCCTTTTACAACATCAGTGCGGACAATTGTATTTGTTGCTCCCGTATCTAACGTGATGACACAACTTTTTCCATCAATATTAGCCCTAACAGTAAGGCTGTCACCTCCCTTTGTCAATCTCGAAACATGGATGAAGGTTATGGGGCAATCGGTTGTGAGAGCCAGCTTACGCCCCTTTAGGCTGGCTCGTTGTAGTTTAACTGATTCGGTGCTGCTCCATCGTCCTCTCTAATTTGCTGCACCCGTTCTTCTGCTGGACGTCTCTGCATAGGCGATGCTGATCTTGCTCGTTTCCTTCTAACATCTCGGCATTCTCTCGAAATATGGCCCAACTTGCCACATAGCCAGCATCGAATTCTGTCACTTCTGACACTCTCTCGTAGTCTTGGTTTATAACCGTTGTCGTCAGCCAACTCCACCCGACGTATTTTGATTGATGGTTTTATAATTGCTTGTGCAGTTTCATTTGTTAAGGCATAAGCAATAGTTTCTGCGAATGTTGCTTTTGGCGACAACATTACTGCTTTTCGTGTTTCTGGATCACGAATACCATCAGTAAACGCCTCGATCTTCATTTTCTCCATAAAATTCGGTGGAGTATTCGAGTGTGCTAAATGTACAAGGCGTTCTACTGCCGAAGAATAGTCCTGAATGCTTTCTCCATTCCGTTGCAAGCGACCCTTTAACTCGATCCGGTATAGCTCCTTTTTGTGGTCGCTGCCATATTTTCGTTCCAACGCATTCATTACTTCAGCATAACTTTTGCGATCGTTTTCTGGTACTGCCTGTAATGCTTCAGCTGCTTCCCCTTTAAGTGCAACTATCAATGCAGCAAGACGATTTTCAGCGTTCCAAACATTTTGATCAGCTGCGGTCTCGAACTGGAACTTGAAGATGCCGAAAGATGTGGTACCGTCATACGATGGTGGCTTTAGTTTAATATTTTCTATTTGTTGTACCACATGTGAAGTGACTTTATTCGTTTCAACATCTTGCAACCGTTTCTCGAAATCATCTACTTTTGCAAGTACCTTTTTGTTTTCATCAAGTACTTTCTGCTCTAGCTCTTTCACCTCTTGATGAACTCTGCCTACTTCCTCCCGTAACGTAGTAGATATTTCGAGAAGTTTCTCGTCCATTATTTGCTTGACGTTCAAACTGATTTCTTCTTTATTTGCAGCCAATTGTTGATTGAATTGATGTTACTACTTTGTTGATCAAATTTTTGATTCAGTTCGTCTTTATTGGCAACCATCTGTTGACTGATGTTCAAACTCATCTGTTGCATCATAGCCATTAACTGCGTAAAATCGCAGTTTCCAGATGGTAATGTTGTTGTTGTTTCTGCAACAAAACTTTTCTCCTCATCAGCTGCCACTAGATCATTATTTGTACTAATCTCTCCAAACTGGTAACTTTCCACGTCCATTCCATTGGCTTCCATACCTTGTCGAAGCCGTAGCATTAATTCAGTTTTGTTTCCACTTGTTGACAATCCACGTTGTTCTAGTTCTTTCTTTAACTCAAGAACCTTCAAATCACTTAATAAAACCATTATTAACAGCCAACTAATCCGCCGATGTCACCAATGTTACGTTTTTCCAACCTTACTTCGAATTGGCCTTACTCACAATTCGATAAACGCAATTCCCAATCTCTTCCTGAGTTCGATCACTGATTAGTAAGCACAAACACCAGGTTTTATTAAGTATTCAACACCTTAATTGTTTCACAACAACAGGAAAACAATACAGCAAACAATATTCTTGACTAGAATATTCTTCCAACAGCTTCAGAAACTCCAACGGTTTATTGTAGAAATTTCCAGTAACTCAACGTTCAAAATAATACACAAATTATTTCTATTCAATAATACTTATAACTTTATTCACTAATTTAAAGATCACTTTTATAATTTTAACTTCACAATCGCAGGTTTAAAATAAACTAATTAAAAACTACAAGAATTAATTTTCTTATATACCTTCTGCTTAATCTCTAGAAATTTCGCGGTCACTTTTTAGAAACCTTGAGAAAATATTAGAATATTCGATTATTTTACGTTACGTTGATTTGATTCATAAAATCATTTGTTTTATGTAGACCTTATTTCTAAGAATATGTACAACAACAACAATATTCATTTCATTCACTTTCTGTTGTGTTTTGTTGATTTTATTTTCCTGGAAGTGACCGTAATCGTCTAGATCTTTCTGTAATCGTCTAGATTTTTTTCTGTACTCGTAACAATATATATATATATATATATATATATATATATATATATATATATATATATATATATATATATATATATATATATATATATATATATATATATATATATATATATATATATATATATATATATATATATATATATATATATATATATATATAATATATATATATATATATATATATATATATATATATATATATATATATATATATATATATATATATATATATATATATATATATATGTATATATATATATATATATATATATATATATATATATATATATATATATATATATATATATATATATATATATATATATATATATATATATATATATTTATATATATATATATATATATATATATATATATATATATATATATATATATATATATATATATATATATATATATATATATATATACATATATATATATATATATATATATATATATATATATATATATATATATATATATATATATATATATATATATATATATATATATATATATATATATATATATATATATATATATATATATATATATATATATATATATATATATATATATTGTTACGTTTTTCCAAACTTACTTCGAATTGGCTTAACTCACAATTCGATAAACGCAATTCCCAATCTCTTCCGAGTTCGATCACTGATTAGTTAGCAAACACACCAGGCTTTATTAAGTATTCAACACCTTAATTGTTCCACAACAATAGGAAAACAATACAGCAAACAATATTCCTAACTAGAATATTCTCTCAACAGCTTTAGAACTCCAACGGTTTATTGTAGAAATTTCCAGTTCACAACGTTTAAAATAATACACAAATTATTTCTACTTAATAACACTTTAAACTTTATTTACAAAAACTAATTTAAATATCACTTTTATAATTTCAACTTCACTATCGCAGGTTTAAAATAACACTAATTAAAAACTACAAGAGGTAATTTTCTTATATACCTTCTGCAATACTTCTAGATAATTCGACATCACTTTCCAGAAAAAATATTAGAATTATTTATTTATTATTTATTATTCGATTATTTTACGTTATGTTGATCTGATTCATAAAATCGTTTATGTTGACCCTATTTCTAAGAAGAATACAACAACAACAATATTCATTTCATTAATTTGTTTGTTGTGTTTTGTTGATTTTATTTTCCTGGAAGTGACCGTAATCGTCTAGATTTTTCTGTAATCGTAACATTACCCTCCACTTAAGCCTGTTCGTCCCGAACAGGATCTAGATCTCTCCTCCAATTGTTGAATCCAAACCTTTTTTTTTTTTTTTTTTCTTTTTCTATTTCCCAGGCGGTTTAGAATTGATTCTGGTCCCTTTCTAAGTCTTTGGCCATTACTTTGTTCTATGTCCGCCCACCGTGATAGGTATGGATTCTCATTATCTCTAAAGTCCTCCTTATCTTTTCCCTTTGAGTTTTTCACATTGCCATGTCTCCGAACCATTCTCATTTTCAGCTGCGATTCGTCCCCGTTTGCAGCTATTTGAACCACCTCTTTTACATCGCTCACTTCGTTATGGGCTTGGATCTGTTTCCTTTTTAACTTTCGGCGTTTGTTTAAACGTCTGCGTTGGTTGACGTTTCTCTCCCTCATCTGTTTGGATGGTTCTGGATTTTCCTCTGCACTGCGTAGTTCCTCATCGCTGCCAATAACTGTTGGCTCTGCCTCATTCACAAGTAGTGGCATCTCAACATTATTAACCTTTAGGATTTCACATCCAAAATCGAAGAATAATCCCTTCGCCTTCATGAAGTCCATCCCCAAAATGACTTCATCCATAATGTTCGCCACTAGCACCTCTTGTTGATAGCAGTTATTTCCCAATTTTATTTCAGCGATTCTTTTACATGCTATTTCAGCGCATTCTCCGGTTACTGTTCGGAGTTTCAATCCATCTGATGGTTCCAAAACACCGTCAATTAAACCTTTGCGAACGAATGTTCGAGCTGAACCTGTATCCAGTGTCATGAAGCAAACTTTACCTTCAAGTTGTCCGTTGATACCCAAGCTTTCACCATTTACCGCAGTTCTTGAAATTGGAATGTATGCTGCATTCTCCTCACTTTTTGGCTTTACAGTTGCACCTTCAACAGGCTTCCGTTGAATAGGAGACGAAGATCTATCACGCTTCCTGTTCCAGCAGTCCTGTGAGATATGGCCCGATTTCCTACATATCCAGCACAGGAGTTTTCTACTGCTGTTCCTGAACCCTACGTGCTCCATTTCTTCGGCTCCTCTGTTCTTCACAGAAGACGACAATCTGTCTGCTTCCCCGTTTTTCTTGCACTCCCGTGCCATGTGACCATCTTCATCACATACCCAGCATCTGATGTCGCTTCTATCTCTGTGTGCCAAAACTTCCCCTTTGATGTTCCCCTCTACATTCCTTTTTCTGCATCCACCAGATGGCATACACATCCTCTGTATCATCTCATATTGCATTGCGTATGCGACAGTTTCATGGAAAGTCGCCTTAGGTGTAGTCATTACTTTGATCCTGGTTTCTGGATCTCGGATACCATCTGTAAAAGCCTCAATCTTCATTTTCTCCATGAAATATGGTGGTGTATTTGAGTGTGCTAAATGAACAAGCCGCTCTACAGCCGAGGAATAATCCTGTAGACTTTCTCCATTCCGTTGCAAGCGACCCTTTAACTCGATTCGGTATAGCTCCTTTTTGTGGTCGCTGCCATATTTTCGTTCCAACGCATTCATTACTTCAGCATAGCTTTTTCGGTCGTTTTCCGGCACCGCCTGTAATGCTTCAGCTGCTTCCCCCTTTAGAGCAACTATCAATGCAGCAAGACGATTTTCGGCGTTCCAAACATTCTGATCTGCTGCGGTTTCGAACTGGAACTTGAAGATGCCGAACCATGTTGTTCCATCATATGATGGTGGTTTTAGTTTGATATTTGCTACTTGATGTACCACCTGGGAAATAACTTTAGTCGTTTCAACGTCCTGCAACCTCTTTTCAAAATCATGAACTTTCGTCAACATTTTATGTTCAAACTCCTGAATTTCTGTTTCAATTTTCTCGACTTTTACATCGAATGCAGTTGACATTTGTAATAGTTTCTCGTCCAAGTGTTGATTTATGCTAATATTCAACTCATTTATTTGCTGGTTTATCTCATTTTTATTTTCAGCCAATGTTGTAGTTATTTCTTCTTTGGTAGCAGCCATTTGTTGATTGATGTTACAGCTAATTTCTTCCTTAGTTGCAGCCATTTGTTGATTGATGTTACTACTTTGTTGATCAAATTTTTGATTCAGTTCATCTTTATTGGCAACCATATTAGCATTCATCTGATGCATGTTCAAATTCATTTGTTGCATCATAGCCATTAACTGCGTAAAATCGCAGTTTCCAGATGGTAATGTTGTTGTTGTTTCTGCAACAAAACTTTTCTCCTCATCAGCTGCCACTAGATCATTATTTGGACTAATCACTCCAAACTGGTAACTTTCCACAACTACTCCACTAGCTTCCATAGCTTCTCGAAGCCGTATCGTTAATTCAGTTTTGTTGCCGGTTGTTGCCAATCCACGTTGTTCTAGTTCTTTCTTTAACTCAAGAACCTTCAAATCACTTAATAAAACCATTATTAACAGCCAACTAATCCGCCGATGTCACCAATGTTACGTTTTTCCAAACTTACTTCGAATTGGCTTAACTCACAATTCGATAAACGCAATTCCCAATCTCTTCCTGAGTTCGATCACTGATTAGTTAGCAAACACACCAGGCTTTATTAAGTATTCAACACCTTAATTGTTCCACAACAATAGGAAAACAATACAGCAAACAATATTCCTAACTAGAATATTCTCTCAACAGCTTCAGAACTCCAACGGTTTATTGTAGAAATTTCCAGTTCACAACGTTTAAAATAATACACAAATTATTTCTACTTAATAACACTTTAAACTTTATTTACAAAAACTAATTTAAATATCACTTTTATAATTTCAACTTCACTATCGCAGGTTTAAAATAACACTAATTAAAAACTACAAGAGGTAATTTTCTTATATACCTTCTGCAATACTTCTAGATAATTCGACATCACTTTCCAGAAAAAATATTAGAATTATGTATTTATTTATTATTTATTATTCGATTATTTTACGTTATGTTGATCTGATTCATAAAATCGTTTATGTTGACCCTATTTCTAAGAAGAAGACAACAACAACAATATTTATTTCATTAATTTGTTTGTTGTGTTTTGTTGATTTTATTTTCCTGGAAGTGACCGTAATCGTCTAGATTTTTCTGTAATCGTAACAATATATATATATATATATATATATATATATATATATATATATATATATATATATATATATATATATATATATATATATATATATATATATATATATATATATATATATATATATATATATATATATATATATATATATATATATATATATATATATATATATATATATATATATATATATATATATATATGTATATATATATATATATATATATATATATATATATATATATATATATATATATATATATATATATATATATATATATATATATATATATATCTTCCTACATATGAGTTAGCGTGAGATATCACATACCACTGGCAATGGCAGGAGATGTCATTAGCCAAGATGATATCTTAGGGTGCTGGCGGACGAACTTTAATTAGTCAACGGCAGCACTTCCAGTCTTAGCTGGGCAGCGTTCCGTAGCGGTACCGCTCATTAGCTCTTCCGAGGAATCGAACCAACACGTAGTTATGTGTGGGCTTTGTGCCTCGATTGAAGTGGTGGGCGGTGCGTCTGGGGTGCGCTGCATCAGCTGGATTATTGGCATTTAGTTTTGTTTTGTTTTCTGCAAATTTCTCACAATTTGTTTTTCACTTATTATTTTGTTATTATTTCTTCATCTTATCATGAAATATTGGCATATGTCATATTTTGTAGTATGATAGGACTTTTTACTTAGTTATGCATTTTAAAATAAAACACAAAAAAATAAAATAAACATTTTGATATATATATGGCAGTACAACCGAAAAAAAATAAGTCTGCAAGTGGTAAAGCAAATTTGCGCAATCCACCCGCCCATAAAGCGGCATGTCCACGGAATTTGCAGGGACAAAACATATATGAATCAATAAAAAATTTTAAAATACATGTTCAAAACATCTGCGGATTGAACGCTAACCATGACCACGTGCAACATCATCTTGAGCACGACAAACCGAACATTCTATTCCTTACAGAAACACAAGTTTCTGAAAATTTTCTCTTTATAGAATCGCTTAATTCCAAATATAGGCTCGAATCAGCTTTCAAACTCCATCAGGGCGTATGCGCATTCATTCATGAGAGTGTTGCGTACACGCGCTTTCCAAATTTTGAACTACACGGTGACGGCTTCAATACAATGGTTTTAAAGATTTGTCTTCCAGAAATGACTTTTTTTACAATAGCTTTATACCGGTCCCCCAACAAACGTAACCCAAACTTTTTTAATATACTGACAAAAATTATGGACGAGATTAGAGCAAAGTCCCCTAATTGTGAAGTTATCGTTACCGGTGACTTCAACGTCCACAACAAATCATGGTTGGAATTCTCCAAATCGACCGACGATGTTGACAATAGTGGAAAACTGGCAGAAATTTTTGCCGCGTCTCAGGGCCTATTCCAAATTGTAAAAAGCCCGACTTTCACTCCCCGTAATGGCGGTGATAATAGTTTTCTACTAGATCTCTATCTTACCACAATGCCAGATATTACGAGTGTCGATGTTGCGAAAGGTAGTATTGGAAATTCTGATCATTATTTAATCTCATCAGTTATCAAAACTGATTTACTTAAAACTACAGCTCCCAAACCCCGTAAAATATTTCACTACTCAAAAATGGATAAGAGTGGTCTTCAAAATTTTTTCCATGGTTTCCCTTTCGACCGTCATTGTTTTTACACTGACAATGTAAATGTTTCTGCTCAAAACTTTACAGAAACCATCCAATTTGCTATAAATAAATTTGTCCCTTTCTCCATAGTAAAACCCAAACAAAAATACTTGTATTCGAAAGCTGCCAAAACGGCACTTAGAAACAAACGTAGATCATTTAATATTTGGATTCATAACAAAACTCCCACTAATCGATCCCAATATCTAAAGGCCAACAAAATATCTAATCAGATTATCTCAAACGAAAAGTCCGAAATTGACAGAGCGAAAGCCTCAAAACTTACGTCTATGTCTGTTTCTGACAAAAGTTTCTACAGTGCCATTAATTCTTTAAATTCTGGTACAAAATTTTCTATTCCCCCTATTATTGATGGTGATTTAATCGTCAATGATCCCGCAAGAAAAGCTAACTTGTTCGCTGAACGCTTTGCTCTGAACTCCACTGTTTTGGAAACTCCTAAAGAAATACCCCAAATCCAGTCTTCAGGAGTTAATATGAATGAACTTCACTTCAAACCCAAAATAGTCGCTAAACTTTTAAAGGGGTTAAACATCAACAAAGCATCAGGAATGGACAATATTCCACCCATTATTTTAAAAACCTTTTCCAAAGAACTTGCACCAACTTTAACTAAAATATTCTACCAATCCTACAAATCTGGTATATTTCCCTCGTGCTGGAAGTTGGCAAGTGTCCAGCCCGTCCCCAAAAAGGGACCAAGATCCGATATCTCAAATTATAGGCCAATAGCTTTACTATCGGTCCTATCCAAAGTCTATGAGCATTATATTAATACACATATTTCAAAATTTCTGGAAAAAAATCATTTAATATCCGACAGCCAATACGGTTTTCGAAACAAAAGATCAACTACCGATCTATTAAACTATGTAGCGCATTGTTGGAACAGCATACTTGATAAAGGTGGTGAAACATACGTTATCGCTTTAGACATCTCCAAGGCATTCGATCGAGTCTGGCATGCCAACTTAATCAACAAGCTCGTTGCGTACGGTTTTCATCCCAATGTTGTGAAGCTGATTCAAAATTTTCTATGCGACCGATACATTTCGGTAACCTTAGACGGATATTCTTCTGAGTCTAAACTAATTAACGCTGGTGTACCCCAAGGCTCAGTATTGTCCCCAACCCTATTTTTGATTTATATCAACGAATTGTTGAAAATCACCAGCGACCCAATAAATAGTTTTGCAGATGATAGTACTCTGCACAAGTCGTTCGAGCCCCTTCCTTCAAAAGGTAAAATGCACGAACGAATTAATCCTGCCCCGAGAGACGCTGCCATAAACGTGAACAAAGACCTGAATAAAGTCGCCGACTGGGGTGACCAAAACCTTGTCAATTTCAACTCCACCAAAACACAGCTGTTGATTGTTTCCAGATTAAAGACCGAGTTCCCCAAAGATATTTTATTTAGTATGTGTGATGAACCAATAGGTGAATGTAAAAACATTCGTTTATTGGGTGTCACAGTTTCAAATGACCTACTCTGGAACGATCATGTAATGGCGATGGCAAAAAGCGCGTCTAAAAAACTCGGCCTCCTAAATAGATGCAAAAAATTTTTCACTCCATACCAATTGCTCCATGTTTATAAGTCCTATATTCGTCCCTGTATGGAGTACTGCTGTCAAGTTTGGGGTGCTGCCTCTGTTTCCATCTTGGCACTCTTGGACTCTGTTCAAAAGCGAGCTATACGAATTGTAGGTGATCGAACTTTGACATCACAACTTGATTCCCTACAACATCGTCGCACTGTTGCTGACCTCGTTGTTTTTTACAAATATCGTCATCAGCAGTGCTCAGATGAAATCAGCGGCATCATGCCTCAAACTTATTCTTACCCCCGTTCCACTCGGCAATCGGCTGCCGCAACCAGTGAAACGGTAAAGATCCCGCGCTGTCATACTGGCAGATCGCAGAGAGACTTCTTTGTCCGAACTGCGTACAAATGGAATAGTTTGCCGGAACACTTAGTCTCAGGTGGCTTCAACCCACAGATGTTTAAAAAAAGCGTTAATCTACACCTCAGAACGCCAGTTGTTGTGGGACCCAGGTCTAGACCTAGGTCTTAAAAGGTATTTATGTGTTGTTGTGACACATATTCTAAACCCTATTACACAACACATTTTATTAAAAAAAAAAAAAAAAAAATATATATATATATATATATAATTTTTTTTTTTTGTTTTCCGCTTATCATATATAGTCGTTTGGCACCAAAATTTTTCCTCTACCTAAAAACCCCAAAATGAAACACAGAACCTCCTCTTTTTTGAAGTCGGTTAAAATAAAACACATATATTTTATTGCAAACATTTATTTTAGCTATCAAAAATGATGAAATGAATGCATATGGTACTGAAAGTTTAGTAGTAGTTCTTCAATTTATTATTCATCCTCGAATGGGTATTCTGGAAGATGATCCGCTCTAAAGAAAGTAAAATAAATATTATTTTCAATATTTAACTATAAACAAGTTATATAAAGCAATATTACATAAGTTCATAAAAATTTATAAGTTTTGAGAAGAAAAAGATTACAATTTAAAATAAAAGACTTATTTAACTCTTTAATATTGAAAAAATATTAGGCTATTTCAAGACGAACATGTTTTACCAAAACTAATTAAAAAAGAGTCTACCAGAGTCAACAAAAGCTAATTATTTCCGTTTATTCAAACAAAAAAAATACTTACAATCTCATTGGGACGTATCTAAAATTGCGTTCCAAAGTTTCAATTGATGCAATATCCTCGGGTGTTAATTCAAAGTCCCATACATTAAAATTTGAAATTATTCTGGATTTTGTGACTGACTTCGGTATAACAACATGTCCACGTTGCATTTGATACCGAATCAATACATGTGCTGGTTCTTTGTTATACTTTGCAGCAATTTGTTTAATCACTGGCTCATTAAGTAAGAAAGGATCATTTGGTTTTGTCACTGGACGTTGGGGTGAACCAAGTGGGCTGTATGCTGTTACCACAATATTATGCTTTTTACATAACGCGCTTAGGCTTTTTTCTTGTAAAAATGGATGACATTCGATTTGATTAGTAGCAGGTATAACTCGTGCGTTTTCTAACAAACGATTCAGTTGTGTCTCGTTGAAATTCGAAACACCAATGGCTTTGACTAGACCTTCATCATAAAGCTTTTCCATTTCTTTCCATGCGTCTAGCCAATCTGCATCTGCACCCAAAATTTTTCCATCAGGGCCTTCAGGAAAAAGCTCACCTCCCTCTTTAAAGGCCATGGGCCAATGGATTAAATAAAGATCTAGATAATCTAATCCAAGAGTGCTCAACTGAGCTACAAGTGCATTTCTTACTAAATCTTTTCGGTGAAATGTATTCCATATTTTACTTGTTACGAATATATCTTCACGTTTGATTACACCTTCTTCTATTTTCTTGCGTATTCCTACACCGACTTCATGCTCATTTTCATATACATGAGCCCCATCAATATGACGGTATCCAGCATCAATTGCATACTTAACAGCTGCTGTTACTTGACCTGGTGGAGACTAAAAAGTTGTCTATATAATAGTTATAATCTGATTGTTTGTAAATAAATAGCCTAGGTATCTAGAATCACTGAAAGATATCAAGTCTATAGGTGGAGAAATAATTTTTTTAGATATTGCAATAATATAAGAAATCTTAAGTATTTCGATTCAGATAATTTAGTTTTTTATATCAGTATGAAAAAAGTTTATCTGTGTAATATTAAGATCCTATCCGTTCATTTTACGGAACGAAGTTCAACACAACTTTTTTATTAATACTTGCCGGCTAGGAAGACACGGCTAAGAAATAAACAAATTATTTGTAATAATCTTAATAAAAACAGGTTTGTTTCTAACTCATATTAAATACTAATGAATTCGAACTTTACCGAATAAAATTCAACAAATAGTATTTATTTTAGTATTTAAATAAAAAACTAAATTCAGGTTATTTGTTACGCGGCCTAAAATAGAACTATGTTATTTTTTCCACTTTCAAAATAAAATTAAAAATAAATTAACTCAAATTTTTACAATAATTTAATTAAGACAGACATATTTGCTAATATTTTTACTTACATTCCATGTACCAAGGCCAACAATTGGCATTTCTTTTCCATTATTAAGTGTAATATTAGACGATAAACTCATTTTTGATATATCTGACTAGATACTTGTAATAATATAATAACTTGGACAGAAAGAAACTTAACAATAAAACAGAATTGTAAACTTCAAATGTTTTTACTCATATTTTTATACAAATTATCGATTATCTTATGAACGTTGTGGTGGTGAACGTATAACGATAACTGAAACACAAATTATGTAGTGTACTCTTAAGTAAACTGATTATATTTTGGGTGATTTGATTGTGTTTATAAACCAAAACCAACATTCGTTTATTTATCAAAAGATGAATTAATTGGTTGAATACTTAATACTATATCATAAAATAATTTTATTTGCAAAATTGCTAAAACATTCGAAATTAGTATTTCTTTAGCAAAGAAGACCAATTTTCATGATAACACAGAGCTGATTAAAACTTACAAAGAATAATTAAATTAACCCCAAAAGCATAGTAGTATTAAAGCAGTTTAACTCTCGTGAAGCTAAATCGACACCAGGAACCACAAACCACAGAATCCTAACTATTAGTGCGTTCAATTTGACTGAATAAACTAAACGAAACAACAATTGTATACAATTTTTTAAAATTGTTCTGTTATTTCATTCAAATCGAATGCGGCTTATATCTACTAAGCATCGGCACTGCATGAAATTAAAGGCGGGCCTAGTTCGAAGAATAATATTTATAGATAAAAAAATTATTTAGCAGGATTTTTAATAAAGTTTGGTGTGTTTTAGCAAATCATTCGAAATTATTGTGGATAATTTTCACATGTGTATCAGAATTATCTTAAAAAAATTATCAAAACTACTATTGTCTACTATTTAAACATGTTTTTTTTGTACAGAATTAATAAACTGCAACAGAACTTGGTGACGTGTAAAATAAATCGGGAAGATAAAAAACAGTGAATTTTTGAATGAGCTTTGAATACGTATATGAGTTTGAAAATTCGAACTTCATTTTAAGTGATCACTTTCGATATATTCATGAAAGCTGTAGCTCTAAAAGAGGATTCTGATCCCTAGTACTTGATCAATTTTTGAACCTTCTCTTCTCTGTTGTCAGACTTTGAGGAATATCGGATTGGTTGATAGTTTACATACTCCAAAGTTAAAGTTAAGTGTAAGACCTTATACTCGAACTTATAGTGTTGAAGTTTGTAATTTATAAGTCTTAATGTGTTTTTATAAACAGATTTATTAAATATTAACAGATGAAGTACAACATGTGTTATTACTTTTAGAACAAAAGAACAATTGACAGTAATCAAACTACAAGAATTAAAAGTAAATTAAAGAGTGTTTCCACACGTAGCATTGTAGCAATCTTAAGGTTGGTTTACACTAACACTCCCACTTTGCTCGATGCTGATTTATCTTCAGGAAATTCGTTCTCTTTGCGCTCTTCATTCGATGTTGTGACACCTATCAACTCTCTTAGAAACTGGAACCTTGTCTTAGGTAACGACTTCGTAAAAATATCAGCCTTCTGGTTTTTAGTATTTATGTATTCTAAAATAAAACTCTTCTGTTCATACTTCTCACGTATGAAGTGAAACTTTACGTCGATATGTTTTGTACGTCTTTGAAATTCTGGGTTTTTAATCAATCTAATAGCGCTTTGATTATCAACGAAAAGAATTGGAATTTCATTTACACTACAAAGTAATTCACGTTTTAGAAGATCCAACCAAATTAGGCCTTTTACTGTATGACTTGCTACAACATACTCCGACTCTGTTGTAGAAAGAGCTACTGTTTTTTGTTTTTGCGAACACCATGCTATTGTTCCAGATCCTATTTGGAAAATGAAACCCGTTCTTGATTTTCTCGATTCCTTATCTCCAGCATAGTATGCGTCACTAAAACCTTTAAGCGATACATCTCCATCAGCTTTAAATAATAAACCATAATTACGCGTTCCATTTAAATATCTGAATATGCGCTTAACAGCTGTCCAATGTATACTTTTAGGGTTCTCACAATATTGGCTTACATAATTTACTGCATATGCAATATCTGAACGTGTTGCAATAGCTAAATACATTATGCTCCCTATATAGCTTCACGATATGGAAAGTTTTCATTTTTTATTAAAGCTTCTTCCGGATAATCTTCAACATTCATAGAATGGTGTGGATCAATTGATGTAGACACCTTCTTCGAGTTTTCCATTCCATAAGTTTTTAAAATTTTATTTATGTACCCAGATTGATGAACAAATAGCGATCCATCTTCAAGATGATCAATTTCCATTCCCAAATAAAAATTAAAATCACTAACCTTAATTTGAAATATATGTTCCAGGAATTTCAATAATTCGTCGATATCAGCTTCGTTTTTCGCAGCTATCAAACCGTCATCAATAAAAATAGCCAATATTAGTACATATATTGTTATATGTATGCCGAACAAAAACGCACGGATCAGCCTCAGTTGCCTTCAAATCAAAATGTTTTAGAAAATTTGTAAATTTTGAATTCCAGCACCTTGATGCCTGTTTAAGCCCATATAAACTTTTCTTAAGTTTACAAACACGACCCGAATTATCCTCAAATCCCTCAGGCTGTCTCATATTTATATTCTCAGCAAGATCTCCATATAAAAAGGCTGTTTTCAAATCAAATTGTTTCATTTTAAATTTTAAAGATGACGATATAGCCAATATCATTCTTATCGAATCATATTTAACAACCGGACTAAATGTTTTTTGATAGTCAATACCTGGTCTTTGACTAAATCCTCTCACAACTAACCGAGCTCGAAATCTATCAACATTACCATTTGCCTGACGTTTGATTTTATAAATCCAGCGATTATCAATTACCTTTTGATTTTCGGGTAATTTAACTAACTCCCATGTACAATTTTGATGTAATGATTCCACTTCACTTTTCATTGCATCTTTCCATTCCTTTGCATAAATTGAATTTATAGCTTCACTATAACTTGCAGGTTCATCACATTCAGCTATATAAAGATGATAATCATTTAACCTATATGGAATTTTTATTTGACGCTGAACAGGAGTAGCTTCTTGAATAAAAGTATTCTCAGAACTTTCATTATTCAGAACTGCCTCACCAGTATCAACTACTTCAGTGATATCTTCGTTTTCATCACTCACGCTTACACAATCTTCAACTTCATTTTCTGATGTTTCACTTTCGTTATAATGTTTTTCATTTTCAAAAACTACTTCCACTTCTACAAAATTTTCCTTTGGAAAACACTTACTACCTTCGTCAAAACTTGTAATGTTGCTGCATTCATTTTTAAATATGATGTCACGACTAAATTCTATTTTATTTTCATCAGGATAATATACGCGATAGTCTTTGACATTTTCACTATATCCTACAAAAATACCAGCCTTAGATTTTCGAGCCCACTTTTTTCTCTTCTCTTTTGATATATGAGTATAAACATTTGATCCAAAAACACGAAACAACGAAATATCTGGAATTTTGTTGCACCGTAGCTCGTATGGTGTTTTATCATTATCATTTGAAGCACCCGTTCTATTCAATACAAATACTGCAGTATTAATTCCTTCTGCCCAAAATTTTAAATCTAAGTTTTTTGCATGTACCATAGTTCTTGCTAATTCCACCAATGTTCTCATTTCTCGTTCAGCTGCACCATTTTGCTGAGGAGTAAATGGTACGGTTTTTTGATGACAAATGCCACGTCGTTCTAAAATTTCTCGAACATTTTTATCAATATATTCTGTTCCATTATCCGTTCTTAAAACTTTAACTTTATTTCCAGTTTCGGTTTCGATACTATTTAGAACAGAATCCAACAAATTTTTTATTTCACTTTTATGGTTGACAAAATAAACTTTTCTGTAGTTCGAAAAATCATCCTTAAAAAGCACAAAATATTTCGAGTCGCCAATTGATGGTATTTGCATGGGTCCACATATGTCTGATGATATTATTTCGCCTGGATAACTTGCACAACTCTTACTATTTGAAAAAGGTAGTCGATGCTGTTTGCCAAGCATACAACCATCGCAAAAAAAATTTTCATGATCATCCACTTTTATATTTAAACGTTTTAGCACCCTTTTTACATGACGTATACTTTGATGACCCAATCTTTCGTGCCACAATCTTAAATCCGTTGAAACGACTGCATTTGCTTGATGAATTTCAATTATATCAGGTTGAATAACTTTAAAATTCATTCTGTATAAACGATTTTCTGTCTGACGTCCTCCCACTGCAACCAATTCACTATTTTTGTAGAATTTGCAGAATTTTTCATCACACGTCATAGTGTAGCCTTTATCTAACACAGCACCCGAAAAAAATAAATTTATCTTAATATCTGGTACATGTAGAACATTTGCCAAATGTTTTTCAAACCATTTTCCATTTACTTAACATAAAATGTTTATATCACCATAACCGATGGCATTTATAAAAGATCCATCTCTAATACGGATTTTTAGAAAATTGTTATAACTTTTGTAGTTTGTAAACCATATTTTTTTATTACACATATGTTCACTAGCACCGGAATCTACATACCAAGTTTCACTTTCAATGTCCGATGACGTTGCTGATACAAATAATTCACTTATGAAAGCATCACCTTTTGTTTTATTTGCTGCACCACCAACATTCTTTTCTTTTTCTCTATTCGGACAGTTCCTTTTAAAATGATTGTAACTGGAAGGTAATGTAATTAATATTTTTGTAATCATCATACTATCTGATACTGGTTCACCTAGTTCACGAAGACTTTGTGATAGTTGTTCCAAATGTGAAATATGCGTTGCCATATTATCCGTATGATTTTTTTTAAAAGTATAAAATGTTTTTTGTAGGAAATGAATATTTGATTGTGATTTTTGTTCATATATACTATGCAGCTTGTCCCACATATCTTTTGCTGAATTACACGCTATTATATATGTCAGTGGCTGATTACCCAGTGTTGTTGCTATCACCATTTGTGCACTGCTATCAGCTTTCCTCCAACTATTATATTGAACATCATTTTCCCCTTTTGTTTCATCCCTGATTGGCTTTTTAATTCTCCAGACACAACGCCAAACCAATCATTTGCATTTAAAATGATTTTTATTTGAAACCGCCATTGTTCCCAATTTTCTGCGTTCTCCAACTTTCACACTTTGGTTAATTCGTTTTTTTTTCCATTTTCACAGTATCTTCTATAACCATAAAGTCCCGGTATCCGTAAACCAAATTTACACCACTTTATATATAAGAAAACGAATGAACTATTTTTGCGTACAAAGTTATATCACGTGTGACACTTGCAGAAAATGTTTTTTTGTTTTCTACTATTTTAATATTTATAACACATTAAGATTAGGGTGTCTGGACCCATAACCTGTTGAAGTTTGTAATTTATAAGTCTTAATGTATTTTATGAACAGATTTATTAAATTTTATATGGGGTAAATTGAGGAAAAACAAAATAATAAAATATAAAATTTCAAACCCGGCTAAACAAGTTTATAATATGAAAAGATTTATTAAATATTAATAGATGAAAAAGTACAACATGTGTTATTACTTTTAGAACAAAAGAACAATTGACAGTAATCAAACTACAAGAATTAAAAGTAAATTAAAGAGTGTTTCCACACGTAGCATTGTAGCAATCTTAAGGTTGGTTTACACTAACATATAGATTATAAGGATGTTAGCCCTATGGATTATAAGGATGTTAGCCCTACGCCTAGCCCGTAAGCATTACTCTTAGTACTTTGAATCATGTCATTTTCCATCTCATATCATGTCATCTTATCTTATTTAATTATATTAATTGGGTGATAGTAACTCCTACGATAAATACTAAGCACTTGGAGGTTGCAGTTGCAGCGTTGGCATGTTCTCAAGTTAGTAAACTGTCAAAGATGTCTCTTCACCTAGACATAAATTACTAAATTAAATCTAAAGGTTACTATAACCTGAGTTAATCTATAAGTCTCTACGAAGAATTGTGGCCAAAAAGTGTGTAGCTAAACCAAATCAGCAACAATATGTTCTTTTACTAGAATATATAGGTACTAAAACTAGCTTCAGAAGATCCAACGGTTGAATGTAAAGATTTAACGTCCAAAATAATACACAAAATATTTTTATGCAATGAGACTTTAAACGTTTATTCAGTTAAAATTTACTTGACTTTTATTTACACAATTTTATGTACATTATCCAGCTTCCTTTTACTATTAATTAATCCTGTACAAAGTACCATGCTTAAATAGTATTCTTTCCGGTCTAGAAGAATCGGTCACATGATAAAACTATTTTATCTGGAATATTTTATGGAGTAGGCGTAGCCAGGTACCGGGTAATTTCCGGGTACTCGGTGCATCACTAAATAACTAGCTTATTTTTAATTTGACATAACCCAAAATATAATCTAAATAGCCTGCACAGATACATATTTTTCTGCTCCGACAAATTTTTTTGTGAAGTTAAATGAAATCAATAATTTAAATTAATAAACTATTGTTAAATTGAATTCACAAAACAATTTTTTCAATCAAAATTTAAAGAATGCATAATTGTTTTTATTTA
The DNA here is from genome assembly GCA_963693315.1 of Diogma glabrata. Lineage (NCBI taxonomy): Eukaryota > Metazoa > Arthropoda > Insecta > Diptera > Cylindrotomidae > Diogma > Diogma glabrata. The sequence goes on from OY856187.1 coordinate 75,138,580, forward strand.
GATTTAGTCATATTTTTTGTACCGATGATGAATATTTAATATTCGAAACGCGTCATAAATAAATATACTTACTAAAAAATTTGTTTTGTGGATTCAATTTAACAATAGTTTATTAATTTAAATTATTGATTTCATTTAATATACAACAACTTGGAGATCAAACAAAATTACCTTTTTATTTATTTAATTTTTTACACTAAATAAAAATTTATTTAAAACATGTTTTTTGTAAAGTTTGAACTGCACATTTTACACAAATTGTGAATTTAAGAACGACATTTTGTTTACCTAAAAGGATGAAACAGCACATTTTTTAATTAGGAGCTAAAGAAATACTTTTTTGTTAAGACTATAGTTTAGCCACCAACCTTTGGGAGGCCGACAGTCTTACGAAACACAAAAAGTTATTAAATTTATAATTTTTACGGCATATGTATAATATTTTGAACTTTTATAGAAATATAATTTTATTTTTATTATGCCGGATAGCTCAAAACCATATTAAAACTGAAAACACTGAATTTATAAAACAAACAAAATAATCACTTGGAAATCTCTTAAAGAACAATTAATCTATAAAGAAATCAATTTATCAAAAACAAAATCAAAATTTATACAAATCAAAATATAAAAAAAACTTACATTAGTTTAATCTTGAATGTTGTTTTCATATTGTATTTTATGCATCTTCGTTTACCTTCTGTGATAACTCCCTTTATTAACAATTACTGATTGTACAATATATTTAGCACACTCATTACACGGAAACAGTGCTACATACATTGTGCTTCCTTTGATAGTGATACACGAACAATTTTCATTTTAAATCACATTCACCTCTGCATGCACCACATATAAATTTATATTGTTTAATGTATTCAATTCTTTTCCCCATGGAAATTCATCATCACTGCAGACAATTGGAAACCCATTATAACCAATTACCACAATTTTATTATCGTTGTTTACGAATACGGCACCAACTTATGTTGTTGGATCTTTACTACGTTCTGCTGCCAGAAATGCAGTTGCCATAAAATATTCAGACCAATGAAGATAATCACCACGCTTTTCAATTTGGTCTTGTTTATCCTTTTCCATAACTTTAAATTTATAACAAATAAAAACAACTGATAATTTTTTTCTTAAATCGATGTATAAATAAACCTTTTTGTCATATTTCCTCACATTGAAAAAACAAGTAAATAAAAAAAACTTTTGCATCACATGAATACAAATTTAATTTTATATATAAAAACCATTTACATTTTTTTTTTCATTTACAAAATTATACTGCACTTTTTGAGCTTTAAAATTATACTGATCTCCTTGTTTTTAGCAATTCGAACTTTTGATATTATTATATGATATTATTATTTTAGATTTTCTGTTTCCCCTTCTCTCATTTATCAAAACTCGTAATTTTATATTACATGAACTCATTTAAAAAAACAGTGGTACAAATAAATGTAGGTACGTTTACAACAATTTAAGAAAAATTAATAAAATTATAATTGAGTTTGAAAACTATTATTTTCAGAGTAAAAATTGAACTAGTCCGCCGTTACAAAACTAGGAGAAACTAGGATAATGATGGAAGCTACATTATTATCCGTTGTTTATCTTAGAAGAAAAGACCATGATAATCGCCAATCGCGACTCTCTACAAAAATTGCTTTGATTATATAATTTATTCATTATTGAATGACGATATAAGAATTCACGTCAAAAGGAAACAGAAACAGAAAACCTGGTGTACATAGAAAAATACAGCATTATGTATTAAAATTATTTAAATTATTTATCAAATTTTTATTTTTAAATTTAATTTACTTAAAATAATTATTTATTTTATTATTTAAAATAAAGAAAAAATATTTATTAATTATTTATTTACTTGAAAAAAACATATATTTATTTTATTTATTAAAAATAGAAAATATTTATTTACTTATCTATTTTATTTATTGCATTTATTTATTTATTTTGAAAATAAAATATATTTATTTATTTAGAGTATTTGTTTAGTTACTTATTCTATTTAGCTAAATTTGTTTAGTTAAATCTTCAAAAATTATTCTTATTTTTGAAAATTTAACAAAGAAATTTTTGTTTAATTAATTTATTTATTTCTAAAATTATTATTTTTAAAAAATATATTCTATCTAGAAAAATTTGTTTAGTTAAATCTTCAAAAATTATTTTTATTTAAGAAAATTTAACAAATAAATTTTTGTTTAATTAACTTATTCCTAAAATTTTTAGAAAATTTGTCCATTAGACCTTCAAAAATTTAAGAAAGTCCAATAAAGAAATTTTTGGATAGTTAATTTATTCCTAATATTTTTTAAATCTATTTATTTTGAAAAAAAAATATATTCTATTTAAAAAATTTTATTAATTTATATTTTCAAAAATTACCTATTTTATTTACGAAAAATTGTTTATTTATTTTATTTTTGTTCAATGTAGATTTCCAAGTCAAGATTTGTTTGTTGACAAAAAAAACAACCAAAATATGATACAAATGTCCAATGTCATCTAATTCTACTCTTGAATCCTCACGCTCGCGAGCACTCCCCAAGAATGCATCTGGGAACCGACTTGATAAGCCCCTAACGACCAGATTCTGCAGAACGGTTTCTCCCCAACTTAAACTAACAAAGGCAATCAAAACTGTCACGATTAGACCTTAAGCCCGTTTCTACTGACCCAGTAATGATTCCTTACCCTAAAACTAGACTAAATATAAATTACTAGAACTAATGACGATTTCTTGGAGAACGCCCCCGAACGCCAGACTTCAAGTCGTCTTAAGTTCCATAGACATTGTTCTATTGCAAATTTAAATATATTCAAAAAGGATTAAAATTGAAATTGTATGAGGTGAAGCCTCTGATCCTGAAAAAAAATATAAAATTGGTTCTCCTCTTCATCTCATTGAAGAAACTTCTGTGCAGGGAATGGTACTACCGGTTTGTACCTAAGTACAAACACAGCAGTAGTCATTCCCTTGTCACCAGAAAACTTCCTCTGAGATGAAGAGAAGAAACCAATGGACTTCGATCGCATGACCTATGGCCAGAGGCGACCTAAGAACATCATTAATGTTAAGGAAAGAAGCTCCATGGATGGCTTTTCAGGCCTACCAGTACAGAAAGATATTTATTTATATCCTACTAAACATTTACAAATTTTACCTACGTACCTTATTTAATTTCAATTAAAAAAAAAATAAATAAATAAACCCAAAACCGGTTTATTCAAAATTATTAAACACCAAAAACCTAAACTGGTTTTTCCAAAAATATTCATAAAATATTTTCCA